>DF362174.1:2834-30216 GCA_000787875.1 Solanum virginianum
AAACCATTAAGTATTGGGAACTTTTGAGATGGATTTCATGATATCTAAATTAAGGATTTTACTACAATGTTGGTGAGTTGATTTAAGTGACTTCAAAATGAATTAATTTTACTCATTCTTGTTTTACACTATTAAATTGCATGTTTTGAGCATATGTACATATACTCGCCATGTTTGACTAAATATTACATGACAAGTATTCTTATGTTGTTGAAAGGCTATTACATGATTTGCAAGTTAAGTATTTTTCATGATAATTATGGGCTCCCAAGCATGTATTGAACTCATGAAACGTTTCTATTATTTACAAGTGACAAGTTGAGCCTTATGTTTTAATTCTACCCTCTTGTGAGCAAATTATGTCTATTTGAGGCGTCAAGCATGATTACTATTTTACCCTCATGTTCAAGCTAAGCTCACTAGTATGGGTCAAGCATGTTAAAAGTTTCTACCCTCATGTGAAATGCAATACCTACTAGTAGGGATCAAGTTCATGTATTGTTTTCTACCCTCTAGCATAAGGTATGTGCCTATGTAGGGGTCAAGTATGTAAATGAGCTACTCATGCCATGTTATCATATCTTTTACAAATTATTCATGTTATGATTAAATCTATAATTATTTTAAGTATTTCATGGGATTAGATTTAGCATTGATCGAGGCTTAAGGTGGGGTCTCGACTTAAGAGGCCCTTATATAAATTCTTAGTCTCTAAACTATGTGCCATCATAGAATTATGTTACTTCCCTTAAAGGGCTTACTAGTGGATCTATCTAGGTCAAGTTACCAATAAAGTGGGATCAAGTATGGTTTACCTTGGCAAGTAGACCACACCTTCTCCATTGGGGTGACATGCATCGGGATACCAAGTAGTAGCTTACTCGGTCTTATATGTCAGTTAAGGTCTCCTCCCACATATGTATGTTATACTATGCAAGTAGAATCTTTACATGCATGTTTTATTACAAGTATTGATCATATATGTCATATTGAGACTATATCTATTGTATATGATTATGCATCTTGATTAGTATGGTTTATGTCTTTGTTGTATTGCACCCCACATACTTGGTACATTCCAAGTACTAACGCATACTCTATGCCTACATGATATCACCATGCAGGGATGGAGCTCCTATTGATCATCATCCTCTACGTGGCTAGTTCAATTCATTTGAAAAAAGCTTTTGGTGAGTCCTTAACTCCGAGGATAATATCTATTTTTCATTCATGCTTGTTAAGACTTATTTAT
The DNA here is from genome assembly GCA_000787875.1 of Solanum virginianum. NCBI lineage: Eukaryota > Viridiplantae > Streptophyta > Magnoliopsida > Solanales > Solanaceae > Solanum > Solanum virginianum. The sequence goes on from DF362174.1 coordinate 4,087, forward strand.
TATCTTTGAATACTTATCATTTGAGGGTGTTCCCTGGAAGTGTCTTAGGCCCTGCTCTATTTCTATATAGAGGTGTCGTTGGATATTATATTATGGTTGTCTACGTTTGAGCTTGACTCTTTTTATGATTATGTTGGTATGAAAGACTTCTCTTAGTCCCTCTTCCCTTTATATTATTTTCACATTGAATCTTGCTTATATTGCTTCTGCAACCAAGGATGTATATATGATATGCTAAGAGGCTTGTTTGGGGTCCCTCTGGGTTCCCCATTCACTGTGTCACATCTTGGTCTTGGGCTTGGGTCTTGAAAAGCTTAGTATCAGAGCACTAGGTTGTTAAAGGTCCTTGAAAATCCAACACACCGCATCAAGTAGAGTCTTGTTCATGGTTGTGAAGTGCGCCATGACTATGAATAAGAGGCTATGAGGTGTTTTAGGAAATGTTTCACTTCTTCATGATCTATGTCATGCACTAGATGTAAAGATAAGGCTTTCTCCCCTAACAAATGTTCTTTTGCTCTTTTAGATCATGCCACTACCAAGAGGAAGACCACAAAGGGCCTGCACACCCCAGGATTGTCTGGCTCATCAAGCTCCTCAAGGAGAAGGGACTACACAAGTTAAGTTCTAGAATGCCATCACTATGTTGGCCCATGCTTTGACAAATCAATTGAATTAAGGGGCCCAAGCCCCTCATTCTCCACTCCTGCCTCAAGAGTGAGGGACTTCACAAGGATGAACCCTCTGGAATTTCATGGGTCCAAAATGAAGGAAGATCCATAAGAATTTATTGATGAGGTGTATAAGGTGCTCGCTATCATGGGGGTGAATTCTAAAGAGAAGATGGAGCTATTGGCCTATCAACTCAAGGGTGTAGCCCAAATTTTGTTTGCTCAATGGAAATAGAGAGGGGAAACAATGATGCCATTCCTTGGGAGGAGTTCAAGGCCGCCTTCATAAATTGATTCTTCCCTATTGAGTTGAGAGAGAAAAAAATGATGGAGTTTATAAATCTCAAGCAAGGCTCTATGAGTGTGAGAAAGTATTTCCTTAAATTCAACAAGATCTCAAAGTATGCTCCCCATTTGGTTGCCGATCCTAGATTAAGAATGAACAAGTTTATGTTGGAGGTATTCGATTTGGTGAATGAAGAGTGCCGCACCGCTATGCTTGTGGGTGATATGGACTTGTCTCAGCTCACGACATATGCCGAACAACTTGAGGGATAGAAGCTTAGGAAGAGGAGAAGTGGGGAGTCCAAGAGAGCTTGATTTGATGATGGTTTCCAAGGTGCCAAAGGTGGTTGTTTCCAACAAGGTCACAAATTCCAAAGCCAAGGATCCTCTAATGCTCCAAATAAGAGATTTTCTAATAATGGGATGTCTAACCCAAGGGTTCAAGGTGGCAATGGTGGGATGACTAATCTTAAGTGCCAAAAGTGTGGAAGAAATAATGGTGGTCCATGCTTGAGGGACTCTAATGCTTGCTATGGTTATAGGAAAGTGGGTCACAAGATTGTTGATTGCCCTTATGCTCAAAACAAGGGTAGGGATGTTCATCCTCATGGCCAAGGTGCTATTATGGGTCAAAGGGCAAAGGGAGGCCAACAAGGGGGTGATCCAAGACAAAATTGATTTTATGCTTGAAACACCCCTCATATGCTTTGGGATACCCTATAATTGTAATTCTCATATATCTCAAAATTTGTGCGTAATTTCAGAAATCTGACTTCATATTCTTAATCAAGGAAAAAACTTGAATGGGAAATGGGTATAACCCGGATATTAGAAGCCCCATAGCAAAAAATAATTTTTGCTAATTAATCATTTTTCAGTGTGCATCTATACCCCTGGCGTGACGCGGCCAGGGCGCGAACTACCACAAAATGTCCTTCGCATTTGGTCCACATCGTGGATAGGATGTGAACCAGTGTAAGATTTTTCTCATTTTTCTTATTTCGTCCAAAGGCATTTCGGTCATAACCCTATACCCATTTAAATGTGAAATCCTCTATACTTAGTAATTTTTTAACTCTAGAACTCACAAAATCCTCTCTAAAATCTTTCCAAGACTTTATCAAGATCCACATTCAAATTCAAGGATTTCAAAAATAATTTTGGATTTCAAGGATCCAATCTAAGCTTCAAGTCTTCCCCAATTCAATTTTAAGAAATTCAAGTCTTTAGATATATGGGTCTTCATCCATAGGTCCTTTCACCCATGGAGCCCAATCTTCGTTTTTTATGAAAATTGCATGATTTCAAGTTGTATTACTTATAGGTATCTTTTATTATGAAATATGAACATAAATTATGTTGGGGGTTTTATCAAGTATTGATAGATTATGCATAGATATATATTTAAAGCTTATTCCATGAATTAATTTTTGTCTATTGAGACTATGCATGATTTGAGCTATGAAACTATGAACTATCATGAGCTTTTGTGATGGATTTCAAGATATCCAGAATAAGGATTTTACTATAATATTGGTGGGTTGATTTGAATTGATTTACTCCTTCTTATTATACTCTTGAGTTGCATGATTTTGAACAAGTGTCATAAACTCACCATGTGTTTGATGGAATTACATGACAAGAATTTCTAAGTTGTTGATGAACTTCTATGTTGATGAATGTTCCATTGTAAGATATGTAAATTATGAATGTTAAGAATGTTGAAGGTATAATATGCATGCTATGAGCTCATGAGATTGTTATGAACGATATGAATCCCTTTTTGATACATTGATATGATGGTTTGGTAAGCTATTCTTATATTACCTACCAAAAAGATTGTATCATAAGGTAAGGACATCTCTCCTACCAAAAAGATTGTATCATAAGGTAAGAACATCTCTCCTACCGAAAAATTATATCGTAAGGGAAGGACATCTCTCCTACCAAAAAGATTGTATTGTAAGGTAAGGATATCTCTCCTACCGAAAAGATTATATCGTAAGGTAAGGACATCTCTCCTACCAAAAAAATTATATCATAAGGTAAGGACGTCTCTCCTACTGAAAAGATTGTATCATAAGGTAAGGACATCTCTCCTACTGAAAAGATTGTATTGTAAGGTAAGGGTACATCTTAATTCTTATTGAAAAGATTGTATCATAAGGTAAAGGATATCTTATACTACCTACTGAAAAGGTTATGTCATAAGGTAGGAATATTGACTACACTCTCTAAAAAAGTTATCCCGTAAGGTGAGTAGGTGAGCTATTTGGCCATTTTCATGTATGGTTGTGTAAGGTATTGAGCATATGTTTCATATTAAGTTTATACCTATTGGTTATGACCATGTGTCTTTATTTTTGTGGCATACCTCCTTTCTTGTATTGCACCCTGCATACTTAGTACATTCCAAGTAATAATGCATACTCTATGCCTACATAATATTACCATGTAGGGACTGGAGTGCCCATTGATTATCCTCCTCCATGTGGCTAGTGGGACCATTCAAAGTTAGCTCTTGGTCAGTCCACACATTCGAGGATGATATCTATTCTCTTTCAAGTTTATGTTGAGACTTTATCTTATATTTTGGACACTTATCTATGAGGGTGATCCCGAGAGATGTATTCGCCCCCGCTCCATCTACTAGTAGAGGTGTTGTTGGATATTGATATGTTTTGTATTATTGAGCTCGACTCCCTATGGCTATCTATATGAAAGACTTCCCTTTGTCTTGCTTTCATTTTAATTAATGTCACTTATTGTTGTTATTTTGCTTTCGCGATCAAGGATGTGTGAATGATATGCTATGAGGCTTGTTAAGGGTTCCTTCGGGTTCCCCATTCGTCGTGTCACATCTAGGTCGTAGGCATGGGTCGTGACAAGCTTGGTATCAGAGCACTAGGTTGTTAATGGTCCTCAAAAATTCAATAGACCGCGTCAAGTAGAGTCTTATTCATGGTTGTGAAGCACACCATAACTATGAATAGGAGGCTATAAGGAGTTTTAGGAAAATTTTCACTTCTTCATGATCTATGTCGTGTTCTAGTAGTAAAGATAAGGCTTCCTTCTCTAAAGATTACTCTTTTGCTCTTTTGAATCATGCCATTACCAAGAGGGAGACCAAGGAGAGCCCGACTCATCAAGCTCCTCAAGGAGAAGGGGCTACGCAAGTTGAGTTTTCGAATGCCATCACTATGTTGGCCCATGTTATGGCCAATGAATTAATTCAAGGAGCCCAAGCTCCTCATGCTCCTACTCTGGCTTCAAGAGTAAGGCACTTCACAAGGATGATCCCTCCGGAGTTTCATGGGTCCAAATGGAGGAAGATCCCTAAGAGTTTATTGATGAGATGTATAAGGTGCTTACCATTATGAGGGTAAATTCTAAGAAGACGACGGAACTAGCGGCCTATCGACTTAAGTGTGCAGCCCAAATTTGGTTTGCTTAATGGAAATTGGAGAGGGGAAACAATGATGACATTCCTTGGAAGGAGTTCAAGGTCACCTTCCTCAATCATTTATTCCCTATTGAATTGAGGGAGGCCACTATTATGGAGTTCATGAATCTCAATAAAGGGTCCATGAGTGTGAGGAAGTATGCCCTCAAATTTAACAAGCTCTCAAAGTATGCTCCTTATTTGGTTGCCGACCCTAGATCACGAATGAATAAGTTTTTGTCAGGGTGTCTAATTTGGTGAATAAAAAGTATCGAACCGCTATGCTAGTGGGTGATATGGACTTATCTTGGCTTATGACATATGTCAAACAACTTGAGGGAGAGAAGCTTAGAAAGAGGATGAGTGGGGAGTCCAAGAGGGCTCGGTTTGATAGTGGTTTCCAAGGTGCTAAGGGTGGCCAATTTCAACAAGGTCACAAATACAAACGCCAAGGGTCCTCCAATGCCCCAAATAAGAGGCTTGCTAATGATAGGGTGCCTAAACCAAGGATCCAAGGTGGAAACAAAGGAGTCACTCATCCTAGGTACCAAAAATATGAGAGAAATCATGGTGGCGCATGTTGGAGGAACACGGGTGCATGCTTTAGGTGTGGCAAGATGGGCCACAAAATTTTTGATTGTCCACATGCTCAAAACAAGGGTAAAGATGATCGACCTCAAGGGCAAGGTCCTCATGTTGATCAAAGGGGAAAAGGAGGCCAACAAGAGGGTGCCCCAAGACAAAATAGGTTCTATGATCTCCAAAGAAGGCAAGGAGTGGATGAGATACCCGATCTTGTTACCAGTATGTTAAAGGTTTTTGATTATGACGTGTATGCATTGATAGATCTGGATGCCACTCTTTCTTTCTTTGCTCCTTTTGTTGCCAATAAGCTTCATACATATCTCCAATTATTGTGTGAACCTTATGAAGTGTGTACTCCTGTTGGTGAGTCCATCATTGCTAAGAGAGTCTATAAAGAATGCCCTGTGTTCATATTACACAAATCCTTGCCTTGTGATTTTGTTGAACTTGACATGGTGGATTTTGATATTATTCTTGGGATGGATTGGTTACACGCATATTATGCTTTTATTGATTGTAGGACCCGTAAGGTTAGATTCCAATTCCCTAATGAGTCCGTCCTTGAGTGGGAAAGTTGTAATGTGGTGGTCAAGGGTAGATTCATTTCTTGTCTTAAAGCCCAAAAATTAATTTCTAAGGGTTGCATTTATCACCTTGTAAGGGTTAGGATGTTGAGTCTAAAGTCCTCCCCGTTGAGTCGGTTCTGGTGGTCAATAAGTTTCTTGATGTCTTTCTCAATGAGATTCCCAGTGTTTCTCCCGAAAGCAAAATAGACTTTAGTATAGACCTCCTCCCCGATACACAATCCACTTTTATTCCCTCTTACCGTATGGTCCCGGTGGAGTTAAAATTGAAGGATCAATTGAGAGATTTGTTAGAGAAGGGTTTCATAAGGCCTAGTAAGTGACCTTGAGGTGCATCGGTGTTGTTTGTAAAGAAAAAGGATTGTTCTGTTAGAATGTGCATTGATTACCAGTAACTCAATAACTTCTCTACGATTGATCTTTGGTTCGGGTACCACCAAGTAAGGGTGAGGGAGTGTGATATTCCCAAGATGGCTTTTCAAACTAGGTGGGCACTATAAGTTTGTGGTAATGTCATTTGGTTTGACTAATGCACAGGCTATATTTATGGATCTCATGAATAGGGTCTTTAAACCCTACTTTGATATGTTTGTGGTGGTCTTTATTGATGATATCTTCATTTATTACCATAGTGATGAAGAACATGGGAATCACTTGAGGGTGATGTTGCAAATTTTAAGAGATGAGAGGTTGTTTGCTAAATATGAAAAGTGTGAATTTTGGTTGAAGAAGGTTGCATTTCTAGGGGATGTGGTGTCGGATGATAGAATTAAGATGGACCCTAAGAAGATGAAGGTGATAAGGAATTGGCCTAGGCCCTTGACTTCGACGGATATTAGGAGTTTCTTGGGTTTGATGGGTTACTATCAGAGGTTTGTGAATGATTTCTCTTCTATTGCTTCCCCTATGACAAAGTTTCCCCAAAAGAAGGCAAATATTTTTTGGACCGATGAATGTGAAAAAGGTTTTCAAACTTTGAAGGACAAGCTTATCTTCGCTCCTATTTTGGCTTTATCAGAAGGGCTAGGAGGGTTTGTGGTATATTGTGATGTCTTAAGGATTGGTTTGGGGTGTGTTTTGATGCAAAATGGCAAGGTTATAGTATATATCTATAGACAACTTAAGACGCATGAGCGAAATTATCCCACCCATGATCTTGAATTGGTGGTTGTGGTGTTTTCTTTGAAAATTTGGCATCATTATTTGTATGAGATTCATGTAGATGTGTTTACCGACCACAAGAGTCTCTAATATGTGTTCACAAAAAAAAATCTTAACTTGAGGCAAAGAAGGTGGTTAGAACTCCATAAGGATTATGATATGAGTGTACACTATCATCCCAGCAAAGCTAATGTTGTGGTTGATGCTCTAAGTAGAGTGTCCATGGGTATTTTAGCTCAAATTGATGGTAGTAACTAGGAGGTGGCTAAAGAAGTTCACCGGTTAGCTAGGTTGGGGGTTAGGTTGATCGAAGTTGAAAATGGTGGTGTAGTGGTTGTTGATGGTTCCAAATCTTCTTTGATTGAAGAAATCAAGTCAAAGCAAGACCTTGACCTTGCCTTGCTAGAATTGAAAGCTTTGGTGAAGGAAGGTAAAGTGGAGGCTTTCTCCCAATGGGGAGATGGTGCCCTTAGGTACTAAGGTAGGTTGTGTGTTCCTAATGTCGACGACTTGAGGGAGTTGATTTTGAAGGAGGCCCATAATTCATCCTATTTTATTCACCCTGATTCCACAAAAATGTATAGAGACTTGAGGGAGGTGTATTCGTGACGTGGTATAAAGAGGGATATTACCAAGTTGCAGGTCGGTTGTCATAATTGCCAACAAAAGTGAAAGTCAAACATCAAAGGCTAGGTGGCCTAGCCCAAGACATAGAAATTCCTACTTAGAAGTGGGAAGAGATCAACATAGATTTTGTAGTTGGGTTGCCAAAGACTAGGAAACACTTTGATTCTATTTGGGTAATTATTTATAGGATGACTAAGTCGGCTCACTTTCTACCGGTTAAAATGACTTATGGTGCCGAAGATTATGCCAAGTTGTATATTCATGAGTTGGTTAGATTGCATGGGGTACCCATGTCTATCATTTCAGATTATGGTTCTAAATTCATTTCTCGTTTGTGGAGATCCTTTTAAAAGGGTCTTAGAACCAAGGTCAAGCTTAGCATGGCTTTTCATCCCCAAATGGATGGTTAAGCCGAAAGAACTATCCAAACTCTTGAGGATATACTTAGAGCTTGTGTTTTGGAGCTTAAGGGTATTTGGGATGAACATCTTCCACTTATTGAGTTTGCTTACAACAATAGCTACCACTCAAATATTGGCTTGGCTCCCTTTGAAGCTCTATATGATAGGCGTTGTAGATCCCCGATTGGGTGGTTTGATGTGGGGGAAATGGCCTTGTACGGCCCAGATTTGGTTATGAAAGCTTTGGAGAAGGTCTGGTTCATAAGGGAGAGAGTGAAGACGGATAAAAGTAGGCAAAAGTCCTACTCTAATATGAGGAGAAGAGATCTTGAGTTTAATGTTGATGATTGGGTTTACTTGAAAGTCTCACCCATGAAGGGTGTGGTCCGGTTTGGCAAGAAAGGGAAATTGAGCCCAAGGTTTTTGGGACCTAATAGAATTGTGAGAAGAATTGGTAAAGTTGCCTATGAATTGGAGTTACCTATGGATATGAATATGGTTTATCCGGCTTTCCATGTGTCTATGTTGAGAAAATGTATTGGTGACCCAAGTGCAATAGTGCCCTTAGAGGTGGTGGGCATTGTAGGGGATAACTTGACCTATGTGGAGGTCCCGGTGGAAATATTGGATAGACAAGTGAAAAGGTTAAGGAACAAAGATGTAGCATCCATCAAGGTTCTTTGGAGGAATCAACAAGTTGAAAGTGCCACATGGGAAGCCGAAGCGGACATGAAAAAGCGATATTCATACCTTTTTCACTCTATCAAGCCGAAGGTAATAAATTAAGTCCCACTATAATTTCAAGTCTTAAGTTTCATCCCTCATGTCATTTTTACATGCATTCATATTCATGGTAAATAGTTTATGGTGATTTTTGACATTTATGTTGAGACTTTTTGAAAATGATGTTTAAGTGCACTTGTTGCATTAATGTCAGGCTGAAAGGTTCATAAATACTTCTCTTGTGCATGTTTTTTTGACATTCGGGGACGAATGTTCCTAAAGGAGAGATATTGAAACACCCTTCATGTGCTTTGAAATGCCCTATAATCCTACATATATCTCAAAATCTGTGCGTGATTTTGGAAATCCAACTTCATATTCTTGATCAGGGGGCAAAATTGAGCGAAAAATGGGTATAACTCAGATTTTAGAAGACTCATAGCAAAAAATAATTTTCACTAATTAACCACTTTTCAGTTTGTATCCGCGCCCCTGGCACGATGCGGTCAGGGCGCGGACTAGCACAAAATATCCTCCACGGACCAGTGTAAGATTTTTCTCAGTTTTTTTATTTCTTCCAAGGGCATTGGGTTCATAACCCAATGTCCATTCAAACGTAAAATCCTCCATACTTAGTTATTTTTCAACTCTAAAACTCACAAAACTCTCTCTAAAGCCGCTCCAAGACTTCATCAAAATTCTCATTCAAATTCAAGGATCTCATGAACAACTTTGGATTTTAATGACCCAATCTAAGCTTCAAGTCTTCCCCAATTCAATTTCAAGAAATTCCAGGCTTAAGGTATGTGGGTCTTCATCTATAGGTCTTTTTATCTGTAGAGCCTAACCTTCTCTTTTTATAAAAATTGCACGATTTCAAGTTGTATTACTTATGTGTATCTTTTCTAATGAAATATGAACATAAATTATGTTGGGGTTTTATTAAGTATTGGTTGATTATGCATGGATATCTATCTCAAGCTTATTCCATGAATTGATTTTGGTCTGTTGAGACTATACATGATTTGAGCTATGAAAATATGAACAATTATGAGTTTTTATGATGGATTTCAAGATACCCAAAATAAGGGTTTTACAATGATATTGGTGGGTTGATTTGAATTGATTTACTCATTCTGGTTATACTTTTGAATTGCATGATTTTGAACAAGTGTCATGAACCCACCATGTGTTTGATGAAATTATATGATAAAAATTTCTAAGTTTTAATAAACTTCTATGTTGATGAATGTTCTATTGTAAGATTTGTAAATTATGAATGTTAAAAATGTTGAAGGGATAATATGCATGCTATGAGATCGAAGAATGTTATGAATGATATAAAGCCCTTCTTGATACTTTTATATGATGGTTTGGTAAGCTATTCTTATATTACCTATCGAAAACATTGTATCATAAGGTAAGGACATCTCTCCTACTGAAATGATTATATCATAAGGTAAGGGTATCTCTCCTACTAAAAATATTGTAACATAAGGTAAGGAAATCTCTCCTACCAAAAAGATTATATCATAAGATAAGGACATCTCTCCTACCAAAAAGATTGTATCGTAAGGTAAGGACATCTCTCCTACCAAAAAAATTGTATCGTAAGGTAAGAATATCTCTCTTACCGAAAAGATTGTACCCTAAGGTAAGGGTACCTTATTCCTACCGAAAAGATTATATCGTAAGGTAACGGATATCTTATACCACCTACCAAAAAGGCTATATCTTAAGGTAGAGATATTGATGATACTCTCCAAAAAGGTTATGCCGTAAGGTGAGTGGGTGGTTTATTTGGCATTCTCGTGCATGTTTGTGTAAGGCATTGAGCATATGTTTCATATTAAGTTTATACCTATTGGTTATGACCATGTGTCTTCATTTTTATGGCATACCTCCTTTTTTGCATTGCACCCCGCATACTTAGTACATTCCAAGTACTAATGCATATTCTATGCCTATATGATATTGCCATGTAGGGACCGGAGCTCCCATTGATCATTCTCCTCCACGTGGCTAGTCGAACAAATTTGAAGTTAGCTCTTGGTGAGTCCTCACATCCGAGGACGATATCTATTTTCTTCTAAGTTTATGTTGAGACCTTATCTTATATTTTGGACACTTATCTATGAGGTTGAGCACGGGAGATGTCTTGGCCCCCGCCTCATCTACTAGTAGAGGTGTTGTTGGATATTGAGATGTTTTGTATTATTGAGCTTGAATCCCTATTGCTATCTATATGAAAGACTTCCCTTAGTCCCGCTTCTCTTTAACTAATGTCACTTGTTGTTGTTATTTTGCTTCCGCGACCAAGGATGTGTGAATGACATGCTAATAGGATTGTTTGGGGTTCTTTCGGGTTCCCCATTCACCATGTCACATCTAGGCCCTAGGCTTGGGTCGTGATGATGCTCTCCAAGGAAGGCAAGTAGTGAATAAGGTGTCCGATGTTGTTACCGATATGTTAAAAGTTTTTTATTATGATGTGTCTGCATTGTTAGATCCAGATGCCACTCTTTCTTTTATTACTCCTTTTGTTGCCAATAAGCTCCATGTGTGTCCCGAATTGTTGTGTGAACCCTATGAAGTGTCTACCCCAGTTGGTGAGTCAATTATTGCTAAAAGAGTCTATAGGGATTGCCTCATGTTCATATTACATAAAGCCTTGCCTTATGATTTTGTTGAACCTGATGTAGTGGATTTTTAGTCCATTATTGCTAGAAGAGTCTATAGGGACTGTCCCATGTCTATATTGCATAAAGTCTTGCCTTGTAATTTTGTTGAACTTGACATGGTGGATTTTGACATTATTCTTGGGATGGATTTGTTACATGATTCCATTGATTGAGAACTCGTAAAGTTAGATTTTAATTCCCTAATGAGCCCATCCTTGAGTGGGAAAGTTGCAATGTGGTGGTTAAGGGTAGCTTCATTTCTTATCTTAAAGCCCAGAAATTGATTTCTAAGGGTTGCATTTACCATCATATAAGGGCTAGGGATGTTGAGTCTAAAGTCCTTCCTATTGAGTCGGTTCCTATGGTCAACGTGTTTCTTGATGTCTTTCTCGATGAGCTTCCCGGTGTTCCTCCCGAATGGAAAATAGACTTTGGTATAGACCTCCTCCCCAATACACAACCCATTTTCATTCCCTTTTACCATATGGGCCCGGTGTATTTGAAGGATCAATTGAGGGATTTATTGGAGAAGGGTTTCATAAGGCCTAGCAAGTCACCTTGGGGTGCACCGGTGTTGTTTGTAAGGAAAAAGGATGGTTCCCTTAGAATGTGCATCGACTACCGATAACTCAATAGAGTCACCATAAAGAATAAGTATCCTCTACCAAGGATAGATAACCTGTTTGATCAACTACAAGGTGCTAGTCACTTTTCCAAGATTGATCATCAATCTGGTACCACCAAGTGAGGGTGAGGGAGTGTGATATTCCCAAGACAACTTTCAGACTAGGTACGGGCATTTTGAATGTGTGTAATGTCTTTTGGCTTGACTAATGCACCGGCAATATTTATAAATCTCATGAATAGGGTCTTTAAACCCAATTTTGATATGTTTGTGGTGGTCTTCATAGATGATACATGGATTTATTCCCGGAGTGAAGAAGAACATGTGAATCATTTAAGGGTGGTGTTGTAAATTTTGAGGTATGAGAGGTTGTTTGTTAAATATGATAAGTGTGAATTTTGATTGAAAGAGGTTGCATTCCTAGGGCATGTGATGTCGGGTGATGGGATTAAGATGGACCCTGAGAAGATGGATGTGATAAGAAATTGGCCTAAGCGCTTGACTCTGACGGATATTAGGAGTTTCTTGGGTTTAGCGGGTAACTACCGGAGGTTTGTGAATAGTTTCTCTTTACTTGCTTCCCTTTTGACAAAGTTGATCCAAAAGAAGGCAAAATTTGTTTGGACCGAAGAATATGAAAAGTGTTTTCCAACTTTGAAAGACAAGGCTTATCTCCGCTCTTATTTTGGCTTTACCGGTAGGGCTAGAAGGGTTTATGGTTTATTGTGATGCTTCAAGGATTAGTTTGGGGTGTGTATTGATGTAAAATAGCAAGGTTATAGCATATGCCTCTAGGCAATTAAAGGTGCATGAGCGCAATTATCCTACCCATGATCTTGAATTAGCGGTCATGGTGCTTGCTTTGAAAATATGGCATCATTATTTGTATGGGGTTCATGTAGATGTGTTTTACCTACCACAAGAGTCTCCAATATGTGTTCACACAAAAATATCTTAACTTGAGACAAAGAAGGTGGTTAGAGTTCCTTAAGGATTATGACATGAGTGTACACTTTCATCCTTGTAAGGCTAATGTTGTGGCCGATGCTCTAGGTAGAGTGTCTATAGGTAGTCCAGCTTATATTGATGATAGTTACAAGGAGGTGGATAGAGAAGTACACTGGTTGGCTAGGTTGGGAGGGAGGTTGGATGAAGGGGATAATGGTGGTGCGATGGTTCTTGATAGCTCCAAATCTTCTTTGATTGAAGAGGTCAAGTCTAACTAAGACCTTGATCCCGCCTTGCTAGAATTGAAAGCTTTGGTGAAAGATGGTAAAGTAGAGGTTTTATCCCAAGGGGGAGATGGTGTCCTTAAGTACCAAGGTAGACTATGTGTGCCTAATGTTGATGGGTTGAGGGATTTGATTTTGATAGAGGCACATAACTCATTCTACTCTATTCACCTCGGTTCCACAAAGATGCATAGAGACTTGAGGGAGGTGTATTGATGGGGTGGTATGAAAAGGTATATTGCCAAGTTTGTAGCTGGTTGTCACAATTGCCAATAAGTCAAAGTCGAACATCAAAGGCCGAGTGGCCTAGCCCAAGATATAAAAATTCCTACTTGGAAATGGGAGGAGATTAACATGGAATTTGCCAAAGACTAAGAATCAGTTTGATTCTATTTGGGTTTTTGTTGATAGGATGACAAAGTCGGCTCACTTTCTACCAGTTAAAACAACTTATGATGCCGAAGATTATGCCAAGTTATATATTCATGAGTTGGTTAGATTGCATGGGGTACTATTGTCTATTATTTTGGGTCATGGTGCTCAATTCACTTATCATTTTTGGATATCCTTCCAAAAGGGTCTTGGTACCAAGGTTAAGCTTAACACAACTTTTCATCCTCAAACGGATGGTCAGGCCGAAAGGACAATCCAAACTCTTGAGTATATGCTTAGGGCTTGTGTTGTGGAGTTCAAGGGTAGTTGGGATGAATATCTTCCACTTATTGAGTTTGCTTACAACAATAGCTACCACTCTAGTATTGACATGGTTCTCTTTGAGGCTTTATATAGTAGGCATTGTCGACCCTGGTTGGGTGGTTTGAAGTTGGAAAATGATTTTGTTAGGCCCAGATTTGATCACTAAAGCATTGGAGAAGGTGAGCTAATAAGGGAGAGATTGAAGATGGTGCAAAGTAGACAAAAGTCTTTTTCTAATGTGAAAAGGAGAGACCTTGAATTTAATGTTGATGATTAGGTTTACTTGAAAGTCTCACTCATGAAGGGTGTGATCTGGTTTGACAAGAAGGAGAAATTGAGCCCAAGGTATGTGGTACCTTGTAGAATTTTGAGGAGAATTGGTAAGGTTGCCTATGAACTGGAGTTGCCTATAGATCTGAATATGGTTCATACGATCTTCCATGTATATATATTGAGGAAGTGTGTGGGTGACCCAAGTGCTATACTGCCCTTAGAGGTTGTGGGCGTTGTGTAGGATAACTTGGCCTATGAGGAGGTTCCAATAGAGATATTAGATAGGCTAGTGAAAAGGTTGAGAAACAAAGATGTAGCGTCAGTCAAAGTCCTTTGGAGGAATCAACAAGTTGAAAGTGCCACATGTGAAGCCGAAGTGGACATGAAGAAACGATATACATACCTCTTTCACTCGACTCAAGCCGAAGGTAACAATTTAAGTCCTACTTATAATTTTAAGTCTTAAGTTTTAGCCCTCATATAATTTTTGTATGCATACATGTTCATGATAACAAGTTTTGATGATTTTGATGTATGTGCTTGAAAATGATGTTTAAGTGCATTTTGTGCATTCATGTCAGGCTGAAAGTCTCTTGTTCACTTCTCTTACGATGGTTTTCTTTACATTCTTGGACGAATGTTCCCAATGGGGAGATATAGTAACACCCCTTATGTGCTTCACAATACCTTATAAGTGTATTTCTCAAATATCTCAAAAAATTCGTTCACGATTTCGAAAATCTTACTTCATATTCTTGTTCAGGGGGAAAAATTGAGTAGGAAAAGGGTAGCCCTCGAATTTTAGAAGATCCATAGAGAAAATAATTTTCACTATGGGAACGATTTCCTGTGGCCCTACGCACCCAGGCTGCGACACACCTGGGGCACACAATAGTGTAACTTGGCAATGCGCCTAGTCCGCGTTGCGCCTGGGGCACGGACTAGTGCAGATTTTTCTCTAGTTTTATAGTTTCGTCCAAAGGCATTTGGGTAATAACCCAACGCCCATTTAAACGTGAAAACCTCTATACTTAGCCATTTTTCAGTAGTTCCTTCGGTTGAAGCACCAATCACACTCTATTATGATAATTGTGGTATAGTTGCAAACTCGAAGGAACCTCCTAGCCACAAAAGAAGTAAACACATTAAGAGGAAATATCACTTAATTCGTGATATAACTCAGAGGGGTGATGTGACAGTTTTGAAGATCGATTTGAAGAACAATTTGACAGACCCATTTACAAAAGGCTTCCTCAGAAGGTCTTCAATAATCACGTAGAAGAAATGGGTATTAAAATTGTGGCAGCATGGTTATGAGTCTAAGTGGGAGATTGTTCGTGCTGGGATATACTATTAATCATGTAACTTTATTATAGTATTTTAATCCTTTGTAAAACTATGTATATTGTTATAATAAAGTCTTCGTTTAAATAGATCATTGTGTAGATATGCATGTCCATTTCTTATATTTCAGATGATTTTGTGTATAGAGTGTTTTAACTCATATACGGAAAATCAAAATTGTTGGTGCATATAAGTTATAAATTAATATTCACGATTAAAGATGAAGTAGGAAAAACATCTTGTTGATCGTCGCACAAGATTAGATATAATTTGATCTTGATTACGGGAGTGGTTATACTCCAACTTCACGTGCTAGTACATTTTGGATGTACAGACTAATCAGAGAAATTTATTTATGTTCTAAATTTTTATAAATAAATTCTCTAGTTCATTGCAAGTACTTATACTCTTAATTTTGACATAATTGTTATGATCTATGTGATTTGATTTGTTATTTTAATCTATTAAAAGGTGTGACTTTTTTAATGAGTCGATAAAATTCTAGTAGATTGGATAATGACAAATTGCATTAGTGAAATAATAATAGTTGATAGAACCGTGTCTCGGTCCCGAGTTGAAGACACCCATTTATGATAACTTATAAGTTTTCACGTGAAAACCCTGCAGGTGGATTTTAATATCCGTCATGTGAAATAAGTTAAGTAAAATGGTAAAGGATTAATTTAGTCAATAAATTAACTTTTTTCCAAAGAATTTGATTTATTGATTGGCATTAGTAATTCTAACACAATGAGTTAAAATAAGATGTGATGATGGATTTTGAAATTAAATCGAGGAGTTCAATTACAAAAATTTTAGTGGAATAATTTGTAATTTATTATAATATGATAATTCTTTCATTTACGAATTATTATCATAATAGGAAGCATCTATTAATAAGTTCACGGTCCCTGCTGCATCTGGTTTACTATCAATTCTGAAGAATACAAAGAATATTCGGGAAGGAGTTTAAAACCTGACCTTCCATATATTTCGTTTTAATGGTAAAAAATACTATTTAGTAGAAATGAAATATTGACTATTAAATAAGGGATAAAAATATTTTTGGCTGATTTGGGATTTATGACTATTGAAATCAGCCAAATCAATAGTCATAAATTGGCCATAATTGGCCAAAACCATTTTTTCCCTTCATCTTTTTTCACATGTCTGTATATCTAAAAAGATATATTGGTGGAGAAGAGGGAATATTCAGTTCTTGAAACAAACTTGCCCACACAAGTTGAAATTGAATGAGTAATCAAAAAGCAATAGAAGATTGTGGTCTTGGATTCCTTCGCTAAGAAAGAACTGTCAAGGAACTTCAAGAGGTACGTTTTCTAGAGTATGTTGTTGTTTATCATTTACATTATCAAAGTACTATGTAAGTTGTGATCTTGAAATTGTGCTTCCGCTGTGCATACGATTTGTACTCTAACTGATATTTCCTCCGCATTCGTATCAATACCAATACAATGTAGGTAGTAGACCTTGAGGAACAATTTTAGAATTTTAGCTTCTTCAATGTTTTCGGTTTTCAGATTCAGGAGAAGGGGAAAAGATTGTCCAAACTAGGGGGTGAGGATTTTGTGGATGTGGATATGTCATTACTATTGTATGCACAATAAGGTTTATCGAATACTTGTATCTTTATCTAAAGGCTCAAAGTTAATCATTATCTATGAATTTCGATATCATTATATTTAGGCCAATACATGCTATATTTACTTGATTTATTTCAATTATTTTATTCTTCTTTTCATTTGCTATATTGATTATCTGCTCATTTCATCACATTCGATCAAATTTTATTTGGGTATTCTTTAAATTTCACTTAGAAATCCAATTGTATATTTTTAAGGATAAACAAAAGTAATGCTAGAAGAAGCAAATACCACAGAGATGATGTCATCCTGTAAACTTTCAATTAGTTTATTAAATTTGAAAATTGAATTTTCGATACTTAAAATTGTATTTGAACATGTATGTTACTTTAACTTTCTGTTTTGTTGAAATTTCGTAAGTATAAGTAAAACTTTTCCTAAAATTTGACTCATCAAATTTAACGATTAAATAGATATCTAAAGATAAATTTTATAATTTGCTTAAAATCCATGGAGAGACGCTAGCTATGTTTCAAAGGAGTAAAAACAGGTTTCTCGCCTAACCAAGCCTCAATCTGCAAATGAAAATCCTAAGGAGGTTCAGAAAAAAAATAATAATAATAACAACAACATATTTTCAAGCAATATCTTTATCGACTTATAGATGTTACAAAAAAAGAATCAAATCAAATTATAGATACCAATCAATAATTTTCAAGAACTATATGAATATTCTACTTCATTTTAGACTTTCGTCAAACATAAATTTTTAACTATGATCATGAATTTTAGAGAAAAGGACCAAAAATACCGATAAGCTATATGAAGTGTGGAAAAAAAATTCCTCCGTTAGATTTTAGCTCAAAAAATCCCTTTGTTAAAATTTTTGCTCAAAAATACCTCTCAATTAAATTTTTAGCTCAAAAATACCCTTCTTCCTAACAGAAATGACAAAGGGCTAACAGACCCCTTAACTATTAGAAATGGAACAAATATATCTTTCTTAAGTTTTTGTCTAGAAAATACCTCTCCATTAAAATTTTAAAGTTAATATTTAAAATATCCCTCTTCCATTAAAAACAGAACTCCAACCTATCTTCAAATCAAATTTTATCGAGTTTAAGTAGTCCAGATTCTTACTATACTAAAAAAATAATTTTTGTTTATAGTTGCAATCAAATTTTCTCTTGGTAATGATAAATTATGTTAATTATATTACATTGCTAACATGAGCACAACTTCTATACATGTTTAGTAGGTTTGAGAATTGCAGAGCTGGATATTATTGAACTCGAGAAACTAATTCAAGGAAGAGGCAATGAATATAATAAGGATTAATCAACGTTATCATTCTGAGAGACTTTTTGAAACGTTTGCAAGTGAGTCTCTTTCGACATAAAATGACTAGTCTCGAACATAAAACCCAAAGAGAAAACTTCTTCCCTAAATGGAATTCCACATGGACTAATCATGTGACACTTTTTAGCTACATAGCATATATGACGTCATTTTCGTCAAAGAGAAAGATATTCTTTTTGTTAAATTTCATGAGGATATTCTTTTTGTTAAATTTCATGAGAGGGATATTTTTGAACCAAAATTTAACAAGGGATACTTTTGTTCCATTTATAATAGTTCCGTGATATTTTTGTCCTTTCTTCATTTCCATTAAAGAGATGTATTTTCAGACCAAAATTTTAATTGAAGGATATTTTTAAACCAAAACCTAACGGAGGGGTATTTTTGCTCCATTTAAGGGTATTTTTGGCCTTATACCAAATTTTAACTATGATTCACCAAAGACCGTAACGAAGAGGAAAATTCAACTTAAAGACAATATACGGAATACCAAATATACAAACACCCAGTACTCCCTCTTCAATTCTTCTATGTCCATAAACGAAAGAGGCAAGGGGAACGGACGGGACGCCATTAGATATGGCACCAATATTTGTAGATATCACCACGCACGAATTTGGCACAATCTAGTCGATCACTGACGAAAGACTTTAGATGGAAAATACCTTTCTAGCACAAAAATATAGGACACAATGCACCGTGTTATTGATGCTCCCTTGAGAAAACAATATACATGGCAGACCTTCAGTGCCTCTTCTCAACTTTCAGATGACCCTCAGTTGCATATATTCAAAACGACCTCCATACAAAAGAATGATGTTGAGAACAATCCTCAAATGATAAAAACTCCTCCTTTTAAGACACATCTACAGCAATACAACATCGATGAACTACAAACAATTAGTGCAACCATTAGAATCACAAGAAGTAATCAGGAGTCTTCCTTGTGGTATCGGGCTCTATCTGCCGCGGAGCAGGGTCAAACTGAAGGAAATTCTGCTCCATGTTTTCGCCTATTTCTAGAATTGCAGCCATGTTACCACACCGGTAACAATAGTTTGGAGCGCTAAATACTGTCACAACATTCTTATCCTGCAAAAGTTATAACAAATAGCACATATATACAAAGTATAAATAATTTCAACTTTAATAAACATAAGTGGTATACAAGCGTTTCTTTCTAAATTTTTGCTTGCATCTTTTTGGGGGAGGGGGGTTGCTTTAGTGGGTTCACAAACCTGACACCAATTAAACCCCTCCATGACAAGCTGATGGGCTCTAGAAATCAGAGTGAGCCCATTGGTATGGTTGAATAATACAGAATGACTAAACTGATGAGGAACAGCAAAATAAATGTGCATACAACTAAAATCATGAAACACTAGAAACAATGGAAACCACTGGACCACAGGACCACATGTTCAAGAAGCAATAAAGAATAGCATTTTTTTAAGATATCAAAGTAAACATAATAAATTCTCATCTCTAGCTATGAAGAAATTGAAAAAGCAGATCCCTTGCCATAGCAGATGACAACTGTGACTGCACTGCATAGAGACCTCCATGACACACTTTAACAATTGCAAAGTATACAGGACAAATTAGAAAAAAGAAAAGAAATCAATAGACTCGACTACCTTCCTGTCATTTTTTTGATCCTTAAGTTGATTTTGTAGATTTATTGAACATTATAGTAAACTAACAGGACATACCACTAGTAAACTGGGACACATCTCTTTTGATCAATACAATTATAAATCCTAACTAAAAAATTATTATGAATTAATGCAGCGGACTGAAATACTCCCTTCATCCCAATTTATGTGAAGATTCATGGAATCTTAAGAATGAAAAAGAAGACTTCTAAAACTTGTAGTCCGAAATAAGCCATAGATATTTGTTCGGCTAGAAAACATCTCATTAAGAGTAATATGAAAAGTTTAAAGTTAAATTGTAACTGAATACAGAAAGGCATCAGTCTTTTGGGACTGACCAAAAAGGAAAATGTGTCATATAAATTGGGACAGAGGAGTAATAAAACTTTCGAGCGCAAATATGGATCATAGGCGAGCTGGAGCAAGCAGAGGAGCCAGTAGTAAATACAAAAGAAAGCATTATCATGTATTATTAAAACATAAAAGCTTGAAGTACAATACCTCTTGTATACGGTCCAATGATCGTACATTATCCAGTGTATCCAAAGAAGGCGAGAGTCCTCCATGCAAACAGAACACCTAAAACAAAAAGAAGAGTGAAGCTAGCTATTTCTGTCAGAGTTTCTCTAGAAATGATAAGCCAATAAAGTAACAGCTCAAACCTGACTCTCTATTAGTGCTGTCAGAGGTAGGTAATCAAAAAGATCAGTGAAATACTTCCAAACATTGGCATTTCCATACTTCCTCAAGCATTCATCATAAAAACCATACCTATCAGGAAAAGAAGCATCTCAACACCACCATACATGATAGAACTGCAGTCATAGATTAGTCTAACAGCCTTCATAAAGCATCAATAGACAATGAAATACAAAAGTAATTCCTCCTAACGAACTGCCTACAAATACATCTGTTGATAACCAACAGTCAATTGTCTATTCTTTTCTTTCTCCTTTCTTTTTGATCAGCTCATCAAATGTTATACATCTATCTGGGGGTTGGAAAAGAAATTTAGCGAGACTATGGACAAGGCACAAACAGAAATTGTTTAATCCCAGAAATTACAACTAGCTCATCAACGCCTTTTGCGCTGTTCTACTAGAAGGCATGACGCTTTTGTCTGGATAAACTTAACAATCAATATTCCAAATAAGAAAATAATGAGTGGGAAGACAGTGTCACACTGTCACTTAAGAAGCTTGGATGTCTGAAAAGATAAAATTGCATTTATTAAAAAGACAAAATATCAGAAAATAATGAGTTGGAAGGCAGTCTAACTTTAGAGGCTTGGATGTTTGAAAAGATAAAACTGCATCTATTAAAAGGACAAAATATCTCATACTACCTGGTCACCCAAAAAAAAAAAAAAAAAACTTCAGCATAAAGAACAAAAGGAAGAAGGCAAAGAACCAGCAGTTCTAATTAAGTTATCAAACTGGAAGCACAAGAAAATGATGAATGTGAACAGAAATTTACCACAGAAGGAGAAGAATATTTTGAAGGATAAATGTTAAATCTTGTTAATAAGAGCAGCACTATGATGGTACTGTATATTTTCATCCAAAAATCCAAAAACTAATCCACCATCTAATTCTGTAGGAACTAATGAAGTCTTACAATGTTTTAATACATTTTACACAAAACGTAAGCAAAAGTATACATCATACAATTAAATCTGATCTTAAATGTGGAGTCAGCTTTATATCTGAAACCCTCCAGATTATTTTCTTTATAATAGTATTTCAATACAGAGAAAAAGTAAGAGAAACATATTTTTAAAAAATGCTCCCAGGCACATCTCCCCAAAAAACCTTCTCTCTCCTAACAGAGGAGGGCTGAACCCATTCCGGCGACCTTCTGTTGCCAGAATCCACCTCTTCGTCTTCTTTTCTTTCCTTCCCCCTTCCATCTTCAAACCTCTTCCATTTCCTCAGACCATGGAGGAAGACATGATATTTTTCTTGATGGGTTTCAAATCGTTTGACACTGCAAAAGACGCAACTCGTGCTGAGATGTGGTATGATTGGACTGAGAGGGGAAAAAACATGATGAGTAGAGCAAGTTTTAGTCTACAAACGATGGAATGGATCTGTTTGATCCTTGAGGAAGCATCAAAGGTAAAATGTAATGCTGTTAGAAGATGGAAAAGACAGATACATGCTTCGCTCGTTTTTTGCGCAAGGAACTTCAACAAAAAGGGCAGATATATAAGTATTATCAGCATACAAGGCAAAACAGCTCAGTATCCTGAGATCTCTTTCAATGCTGGTTGGTGGGAGTTGGCCACCAAAATTGGAAAGTTCATTTATTATAGAGCCAACATAACAGTCAGCAAAAGTTTTAGGAGTATTGAAAAAGGGATCTCTTATGCAGAGATGGTAAGGAAGAGCAAATGAACTTCTAAAGGGATAGATGCTGGCATCATAAGAGAGAAACGGGACACCATTGTCATTGATACGGATAAAATTTGCAACGAGCTTTTAGCCAGAAGTCTTATTTGGAGTTTCCCAGCAAATGGGTCTGAGCCTCCAATCCTTTCGGAAGTACGTAGATGGGCATGCAAGAATTGGAACGCGAGAGTCCTCCATGCGGTCTGAACCTCCAATCCTTTCGGAAGTACGTAGATGGGCATGCAAGAATTGGAACCAAGCTCATGGCCTTAACATCTACGAGATGGGACATAATCGCTTCCTGTTTGAGTTTCAGTCCATTACGACGGCTGAACATGTACTCAGAGGGAGATGGTTTTGGATGAATCAATGCATACAACTACAACAGTGGTCGCCGACGGTGGGTGCAATTTCATCTAGGCAGAGGTAAACCATTCTTGGATCAGACTGGTAGGCATCCCGTTACATCTGTGGTCACAAAATGTTTTCAGAGCAGTAGGTGATTTCTGTGGTGAATGGGTGAAAACAGAGAAAGAAACAGAGCTCTGAAACCATCTAAAATGGGCTAGAATTCTTGTCAAAAATAACGAAAACCCCATTCCGAAGGGAGTGAAGATAGTCTTTGATGGCTATGGGTACATCGTACAAGTATGGGATGAGACTCCGACGAGATTCTTTGTCGGAGAAGAAGGTACAGAAATCGCAGGTAAAAAAGGGGATTTTATTTCGACCCAACAGTTAATACACAGGGCCGATGGTGTGAAACCCACGCGTTTGCCAACTGGTGACAGTAATTATCATGTGGGACCCTCAAAAGTTTTTGAATTCAAAAATTGCACACGTGATCAGGAGTTCAGCAAAGGAATCCTAATTCCGGTGGAACAAAGAGAGGAGAACCAGAGAACAGACCTCGAAGCTGCAATTAGGGATGACGACGCAATGTCCATTATTCAAACAGAGGATGAAGTAGAGATGGGGGCACAAATTGTAGAAAACTTGCAGCTAGGTCGTGTGGTGGAGGGGGTTGGTACAAACGAAAATATTCTACCTCTAAATTCTGATGAGAATGGCATAGCTACGGTGAATGAAATTCCTTCTTGGTCCAACAAAACATTATCAAACTCGGTAAAGAATTTGGAGTGCATTTTGTTGGCTGTGAAGAAGTAGCATTGAGTCTTTTCATGACAATCGACAGCAGAAGGTAAATAATTGAAGAGGGGTTGGAGCTCTACTTCCTATTACTCCAATAGGAAAGAGATCGAAAGAACTCAAGAAACTGGAACCAACGAGCAATTTTGTGAGCTATGGTACAAGAAGTAGGGGGGGTTGCTTTCTAGATATTTTAAATGAGAGTTAAAATAGTTTCATGGAATGTTAGAGGCCTAAATGACCCAAGGAATCGGCAGTAGATCAAAGCCATGATGAATAAATGGAGGGCACACGTGTATTGTTTCCAGGAATCAAAAATTAATGGTGATATAAGTGGGATTGTGAAAGAATTATGGGCAAATAGGAGGGTTAGGTATGCATTACTTAAAGCAAGTGGGACAAAAGGGGGTATTATTTATCTTATTGGATAGTACTATCTGGGAGGGTGAAGTATGCGAAAGCAAGTGGGACAAAGAAGGGGTATTATTATCTTATGAGATAGTACTATCTGGGATGGTGAAGTACGGGAAGTGGGGACTCACAGAGTCACATGCAAGTTCACAAGGAAAGGTCAAGATTTTGGATGGCACTTATCAGGGGTATATGCTCCAAACAGTATAGAAGAAAGAGAAGAAGTATGGGGGGAATTGGGGGCAGTGAGGGGACTATTCAGGGGACCTTGGGTGGTGGCTGGGGATTTTAACGTATTGAGGTTTCTATCAGAGGAGAAACACTGTAACAGACTCAACAAGGCCATGGAAGAATTTTCCGAATTCATGGAGGATACGGAACTACAAGATTTACCACTAGTAGGTGGTAATTTCACTAGGAGGAGAGGGGACAGCTTGGATATTGCAGCAAGACTTGATAGATTCTTGATTTCCGAGGAGCGGGAAGTTGCCTTTAGGAAGATCAAACAATCAATCTTACCTAGAGTAACTTTTGGCCAAAATTTTTTGCTGTTAGAATGTGGCAGCTGGGAGAGATCAAGCTCTTACTTCAAGTTTGAGAAATGGTGGTTGCAAACTCAAGATTTTAAGGAAAGTTAAAGAATGGTGGAATTCCACAACTTTTGTGGGAAAACCAGATTACATCCTAACTTGTAAATTGAGAGTACTGAAAGACAAGTTGAAAGAGTGGAGTAAAATAGTACATGGCAACTTAGGTTGTTGGATTTGTTACAAGACCAGAGAGTTTTATCTGATGATGAGTCTTACTTGAGAGTTGTACTGATGGTGGAGTTTGAAGGATGAAATTATTGCTTTCTGTCAAAAACTCTACACTGAGACAGAAGTCTGCAGGGCCACAATTCAGTCCCAGAATCCAGCATATGGTTGATGAAGAGGAGAATGCAGCACTGCAAGGCCAATTTGAAGAGCAGGAAATTAAAATTCATGTGTTCTCTTGTGCAGGTGATAAGGCACCAGGCCCTGATGGCTTTACAATGGCTTTCTTTATTGACTATTGGGAAGTGATAAAGAAGGAAGTGGTAGCTGCGATTCAGGATTTCCATGATCAGGATTATTTTGAAAAAAGCTTTAATGCTACCTTCATAGCACTGATCCCAAAGAAGGTGGGCGCAGCTGAACTGAAAGATTTCAAACCAATTAGTTTAATTGGGAGCATCTACAAGATCATATCGAAGTTACTAACAGAGAGACTCAACAGAGTCATGCCAAAGTTAGTGGATGATCAACAAATGGCTTTTATCAAGGGCAGGCAAATCATGGATGCAATTTTGGTGGCAAATGAATGTGTGGATATGAGACAAAGATCCAAAGTTCCAGGAATCCTATGCAAGCTAGACATAGAAAAAGCTTATGATCATTTGAACTGGGAATTCATGTGGGGCACTCTAAGAAGGATGGGTTTTGGCTACACCTGGATAAAATGGATCAAATTTTGCATGTCCACAGTGAAGTTCTCTGTTTTGATTAATGGATCCCCAACTGGTTTCTTCTCCTCTGAGAGAAGGTTGAGACAAGGAGATCCACTTTCTCCTTTTCTCTTCATCTTAGCTATGGGAGGTCTTAGTGACATGCTGAAGAGTGCTCAGGTAAACAACAGAATTCAGGGGTTTAAAGTAAATGAGGGTGCAAACTTGGGTGTATCTATGCTGATGACACTTTGGTGCTTTGGCTACGGGAGGTCTTAGTGACATCTAAAGAGTGCTCAGTTAAACAACAGAATTCAGGGATTTCAAGTAAATGAGGGTGCAAACTTGGGTGTATCTATCTCTCATTTACAGTATGCTGATGACACTTTGGTGCTATGTGATGCTGAGAAGGATCAACTGATACATCTGAGGGTAATCTTCATTCTGCTTGAAGCAGTCTCTGGACTTCGTATTAATTGGGGAAAGAGTTTTGTGTATCCTGTGAATGAAGTGCCAGAGATAAGCTTCTTGGCCAACATTTTAGGTGGTATGGTAGGGGAACTTCCCACCATCTATCTTGGGATGCCCCTGGGAGCTACGTGTAAGTCCTTAGGAATCCTATGGTGGAGAAATGTGAAAAGAAGTTTGTTAATTGGAGAAGTCAATACTTATCCTTGGTGGCAGAGTCACCTTGATAAACAGTGTTCTTGATGCCATACCCACTTATATGATGTCTCTTTTTCCCATCCCCGGGAACATCATCAAAA
>DF362173.1:11919-34482 GCA_000787875.1 Solanum virginianum
AAATGGTTTAGTTTGGTGTTTAAAAAACCCGAACCAATCCGGACCATGCACACCCCTAGATATTATGATGTACTTATGCTTGAGTTTGACTCTTTAATGCTTTAATGATCATCAAAGACTTCCCTTAGTCCCACTTCCTTTCTATTTTATATCTCTTGTTATTGTTTACTTTGCTTCTGCGACCAAGGATGTGTGATTGATATGCTAAAAGACTTGTTTGGGTCCCTTTGGGTTCCTATTTGCCGTATTACATCTAGGCCCTAGGCTTGGGTCGTGACATACGGACCATCCTGTTAATCGTGGTCCTCCTTTCAGAAACTCCAAATTTCCTTCATGTTTGGTACCCCTCACCTACGACCCTTTCTACGGGTTGTAAACTGTTCTATGGGCCATCAATGTACTCGTAGTTATCCTACACTTGGAAACTTTTTTCTTTTCCTGAGCTTATATTCACGAGTCAGACTTATGAATCATGGTTTGATCCTCGGGCCGTGGACTTGACTTCATAAACTAACTCTGCTCATTTTTTCAACTCAACTTTTCTGCACTTCTAGGTGTCTAAACTAAAGGTCATTACATTGTGTCCTCCTTAGAAAATTCATCCTGGAATGTACTTAAAGGCAGGATCTAAGGAGTTAATCATCAGCTAACAACCCAATATGCATATAAAAATGAAACTTAAATATCATTTCATGAATTTTTCAAAATTTATACTTAACATATATCTCAAAATAGTCGATAAACATAGAAATGAGTGTACGCGTCATGCAAAAACTAAAATGAAAGGAATTAAAGGTTTTAGGAAAGAATAATTTGATACCTTAGGCTTTTGTAGGGTGGAATAGATATGGGTAAGTCTTCATTATGTCTACTTTTGCTTCCTATTTGGCACCCTCAACTTGATGATTTCTCCAAAGCACCTTGACGGATGCAACTTCCTTGTTCTTTAGCCTTTTCACTTGTCGGGCTAAAATCTCAACCGGTTATGGAGCTTGGATCACCTATGAACTTTCTTAACATTAACAAGTGAAAACTAGATGGATCAACTGTATCTCATTAGGTAGGTTCAACTCGTATGCCACCTTTCCCACTCTTTTCACCACTTTGTAAGACCCTACATACCTAAAGCTTAACTTCCCCTTTTTACCAAACTTGATCACACCTTTTATAGAAGACACTTTCAAATATACCCAATCACTAATTTGGAACTCGAGATCCCTCCTTCTTATATCATAGTAGGACTTTTGTTGGCTTTGAGTTATTTGCAACTTCTCCCTTAGAAATTTAATTTTCTCCCTAGCATTCATGACTAAGACCAGTCCTATCAAAGTCATCTCACTAACTTTATACCACCCAATAGGTGATCTACACTGTCTACCATACAATCCCTCAAATGATGTCATCTCAATGCTAGCATTGAAGCTATTATTGTAAGCAAACTCAATAAGAGGCAAATGCTCATCCCAACATTCCTTAAACTCCAACACATAAGTTCTCAACATATTTTTTGATGTCCGAATAGTCCTCTAGGCTTGCCTATCGCTTTGGGGATGAAAAGAGGTACTCAACTTTACCTTAGTACCAAGTCTCCTTTAGAAAGATTTCCAAAAAAATGAGAGGTGAATTGGATACCATGATCCAATATGATGGACAGTAAAACCCTATGTAACCTCACCAATTTCCAAATATACAAATGAGCATAGTCTTCGGCACTGGATGTCATTTTGACCAGTAAGAAGTGAGTCAATTTTGTCATACGATCCACTATCACCCATATGGATTCGAAGTGTTTCTTGGTCTTTGGAAATCCCATTACAAAGTCCATTTTGATTTCTTCCCGTTTCCAAGTAGGAATGTCAATGTCTTGAGCTAGGCCACCCAACCTTTGATGTTCAACTTGTTGGCAATTGGCATACTCAGACACAAATTGAGCAATGTCCTATTTGGGGAGTTTTGTAGTAATTAGACAATATTTGAGTTACATTCGAGTTTTATGAGTAGATGTTGGGACTTGCGAGCCAGGTTCCATTGGCATCTGATTAATGATGAGAGAGTGGTCATATATGACTTAATGATGGATTGTGGTACTAGTTTATGCACTTGACATAGTCCTTTTGATATTATGGCTATTGCATTCATCTATTATCATTTTCATTGCCATTGTATATACTTGAGTTGGGGCTTTGACATGCATACATCTCATGATGTATTTGTCCTACCTGAGACATTGTGATACTTGAGACATTCCTATATAAGATCTATGATGCCTTGAGATATTTTTAGGATCCATGTACAATTTTGGGATGAGTAAGGTCTAGTACTGTTGGTACACTTGACTATTAATCTAATGGTGATGATCTGAGGTATGATAATTGTTTGTGGTACTAACTGAGGCATTTGCTATTATTCTCCATGGCTCTAGGATGATTATGTATTAGTACTCTTCCATGAAGATATTATATATATATATATATATATATTGGTTAGTGAAATTGGCATATATTCATCTCACATAGCATTCATTTCACCCCTTGACCATGCTATGGTGGCAAGGCTAAGATTTTGAGACATTGTGGACCTGTATACATATTTTTGGACTCGTGAGCCTAGTGTTATTGGTGGTTTCGGTTATCAGGAAAATTATGGAAAGTTGAGACCTGATGACGACTTGTGGTACCAGTTGAAACATTTGACACATCCCCCCTTCTGATTCTACGAGGGTTATTTATTGATTATCCTATTATATTGTTGTTGTGCATATTGACTTGTGGCATGGATATGCATTTACATCAAATAAATTTGTACCACCCCTTGACTACACTGAGATAGCAAGGTTGAGGTTCTATATCACTCTTTAATAAAACCCTCGTGCCTACGTTAAGGTAGTAAGGGAGGGATGGTACCGCTTTTTATGCTCTTTGACTATACTGAGGTGGTAAAGTAGTGATATTGTGACACTCTTTGACCATGATGAGGTGGCAAGATAGGGATATTGTGGCACTCCTTGACCACGCTGAGGTGGCAAGGTTGAGATGATACCCTTTGATCACACTGAGGTGACAATGTTGGGAGATTTCTGCATATGGTCCAATGAGACCCCATACTCGACATTTATACATTTTATGTGCTTAGCACCATTGATTGCTATTGTTATCTGGTTATGCTCTTATACATGTTATATTGTGTACTAAGCCCTTTGTTGTAGGCGGTAGGGTTCTTCGTTATTATATGCTTATTCAATTTCTCCTACCCAGTTGGTTAAATCTGCTGGGTATATTTTGGTGTACTCATCCCTACTTTGTCTACTCCTTACAGATCTAGCACAGGAACCCTCACAAGGTAGTTGATTCCATTCTATTAAAGACTTTCTTCTATCCTTGATCTTAGTGGTGAAGCTCAGACTTCGACTCACCATGGATCTTTTGAGATTTCCTTCTGTTGCTTTCCATTTCAAATTTTGTATGAGATAGTATCAGACAACATTGTATTTTCATTGAGACAATTTCATTTACTCATTGGTACTACTTTAGTTGTTCTTGTACTCATGACTCCAAGTTTTGGGATTTCATTTTAAATGTTGTGGTTGTTTTCGCTTTACTTTATTTTCTTTAGCTGCAATCCTATTTTGGGTTGTGACATTAAACCACTCGACAAGAGTATGGCAACACCTACCATATAAGGCCTCGAACGGTGACATCGAGATACTGCAATGATAGTTATTATTATAAGAAAACTCTGCTGGAGGGAAGAACAGATCCTGTGGATAGAATTTGGGTTAGTGTTAATCAACTAAATCCAAAATAGACATGTCTTAACAAAGCATGAAAATAAGTGGATATTGTCCTCGAATTGGAGGACTCACTAATAGTAGTCTTCACTGGATCCAGCTAGCCACGAGAGGAAGAGGATGAACAGGAGCTCCGGTCTCTACATGGTGAGATCATGTTGGCAAAAGTATGCGCTAGTACTTGAAATGTACTAAGTATGCGGGGTGCAATGCAACAAGGAACATGTCATAATAATCAATATGCATAATCAATGGACGTGAGCTCAATATGACGTATATGATCAATGCTTAATTTAGAACATGCATGGAAACAATCAAGCTTGCATAATATATCATACATATGTGGGAGGAGACCCTAACCGACATATAAGACCAAGCGAGCTACTACTTGAAATCTCGATATTCACTCCACACGACACATATGTACAAAACACGTGCATTAAACTAATAATCTAGATATACCTCTAAAAGTTTTAAATTCCAAAGAAGTATTTAAATAAATGAAAAAAAATTTGAAGCATGGTCACACTCTATTTGCTGACTGTTAAAATATCTAATTTTTATTCTACACATGAAAAGAAAAAGCAAAAGGGAAATTATTACCTTAATCTTTTCAATAACGTAAGACATATATACTACTCTTTCTTACAATGGTTAACTTGAGAAATTAAACTATCCACCATGCGTGGTTATTGTAATTTCTGGATGAAATTCACACCATCAACATGTTACAGAGGAGCAAAAATATTTATATCATTTATTCCCTATATGAAATTACATGATGTTGTCTCGAGACATTGGCCTTTCTGAAAGATCACCTCTCTTCATTTTAAAGGGTAGTTCTGAGGTATTTCTCTACATAGCATTTTAGATTAATTAGAAGGGTATTATAATAATTTAGCTTTCAAATTAGACAATTTATGAATATAACCAGTGGAAGAGATACATGGTGCAACAGTTTTATAAAGTGACCCTTTTATGTGAAATTCAACCTACCATAAATCATAATTGGAAAAATAAAATAAGAGTAACTTAACATTTTGAAAAATATATAGAGAATTGAGATTCAAAAATAAAGGTGAAACTTAAGAAATAATTATCCCCGTCAATAAAATAGCAATTAGTGGAGATAAAAAGAAATCAACTTTTGCTTACCAATTTGCTGCAAAAAAGGGATTGTATTTTTTGTTTCTTACTCGAATCACCCACGCAGATGTTTGATGTTGCATATATACTCTTTGAGTACTACCTTTTCGGAAGTTAAGTTATAGTTATGTTCATTTTAAACATTAACGCGAATAGAAGCATTGGTTGTGTATGTGGTAGAGATATACAAGTTAATAGGGTTAGGGCTATTATAATAATAATTTGACATTTAAGTTGAGGAATGTTTTAGTTGGACGTAATTCAACATTCAAGGTGGAGAGCAGATAGATAGCTTGAAGAGCAGAGAGGACTAAGACCAACCAAGTGGAAAGCCGCGAAATGAACAATAGCGCTAGCCTGAAGAGAAGGACGGAGACATATAGAAATCAAGATTAGCGTATAACATTTTTAGGGTCAGATAGTAGATGCTTTTCAAATTTGAAATATGTCCTCATTAATCCTCTTTTAACTTATGTTTTCTGAAAAGGGATCAACGAAAAAAACAAACATCATGTTCCAGGGAAAAATAA
Source organism: Solanum virginianum (assembly GCA_000787875.1). NCBI lineage: Eukaryota > Viridiplantae > Streptophyta > Magnoliopsida > Solanales > Solanaceae > Solanum > Solanum virginianum. Next base: position 17,383 of record DF362173.1, read on the forward strand.
GATTCCCTTCTAGCTCCATCACACTCCTGACTGACATGGTGAAAATTTCAATTTTTACAAGCATCAAGTGAAACAATCTACATATTAAGTTCAGGTCAACACTACCTTATCAACCGGGAATGAGTCAGCTGGATCCAACATCTAATGACTATCCATCAAAACTACCTTGACCATTTTGTCTTCTCTTTTCTCTCCAATTTTCGCCCCACATTTTAGCCTCCGCAACTGCTCTTTCTCGATCCAAATCCCTGTTAAACATCCTTGCTGTTTCCCTTGGAGAATCTTCCTTCTCGGATCCTCCATCCAACTCCCATTTCTGTCCTGATCCTCCTCCTGCCCCCTCATCATTCCTAAATACTCTTCCATCTTTATTTCTCCGATCATTACTCTCTGCCCCAAATCTATGAATTTGCCCAGGAACTGTACCTGGATCATATGCCTGGTTTGCAAGATAAGAAAGGGCAGTGACCACATCCCCAATTAGCGGACGAGCAGCAGCCTGTTCTTGGATACACATGGACGCCACAGCTAAAGCCTGGTACAGACCTCTCATTGGAAATTGTCCTTGCAGACTTGGATCAGCTAACTTTGCAAACTTCCGACGATCATTGAACAGTGGCCTAGCCTGGATGTACATTCAGAATACAAAGGATAGTCAATCATTTAATTTCACAGCTGAGCATGTTATTTTCACACAAAAACATGATCAGTCACAGAGCCAGAAATTCTTTCAGGGGATTCAAAAAATTACAAAGAACGACACATTTGGGATTTGAATCCATGACTTAAAAGTAACTTTGAGCTGAATTAAGGGAAAGACAAAGTAGATTACCCATGTGACAAGGTTTTGTTCCCCCTGAGGTTTGGTGCTGTCAATAGCCTTACGTCCAGTGATAAGCTCCAAGAATACAACCCCAAAACTATAGACATCAGATTTGACAGTCAATTGTCCAGTCATCGCATACTCAGGGGCACAATAACCATAAGTTCCCATGACCCTTGTGGACACGTGTGACTTGTCTCCAGTAGGACCAAGTTTTGCTAACCCAAAATCAGAAAGCTTTGGAAAAAACTTTTCTTTAAGCAATATGTTGGATGACTTGAAGTCCCTATAAATGACAGGAGGATTTGCCTTATCATGAAGGTGCTCCAAACCTTTGGCTGCACCAGATGCAATCTTCATTCTTGTGTTCCAATCTAGTGGCTCTTTATCAGGAGGGAGATCTGCACAGCACTTGTTCACATGAGATCACTAAAGAATACTAAGTTTAGCCCCACAAAATTCTGCAGTATATTATTGTTCATAAAAAACTAATGAAACAGGTAACATAAAAAATCTAAGTTGGAAACTGTCGATCAGAAGTACGCCTTAGAGAGAAATGGCTAGGTTTATAGAAGACAAGATACACAATCATAAAGCCATAGGAGCTCTTTAAACCACAATCATATTAGGGCCCCATGGGATACTAGGCTTCTATTCTTCTTTCTCCTTGTCCTACTTATCATCCATACAATGCTAGTTCTTCTGATATACTCCCAGGCATATCACATAATAGAATGAAAAGAATGGCAGGAAGGTTTCCAGCACAGCGCAACACTATTAATAATGGGAGGGTAAAGATAACTTCCACTCAGATAACAAAATATAGAACACTGCAGGCATACTTACTGCATAACTAGGGTCCAGACTCCTGGGGATGTACACACTGAGAACAATTAAGTGAACAAAATCATAGCTGAGATGAATTAACACCAACATCACCGATTTTGGATCTGTGAATATTTCCCTCAGATAAATGTGAGGAATGAGTCATACCTAACTTCAGATAGAGATATAAGATTACATGGAATACTGGTTACTGTGGATTGCATAATACTACATGAAAGCCATCCCGAAGAAAACAATTGAATGCTTCGCGTGATTTCATGGAAAAGACCCCTCTAATGAGCTTGGGTACTGCCTACTTTGCTTGCAGAATATGGTATCTTCCTGGCAGTTATCCATGTCTTTTTCATTTAAAGGGAATTCTGCAAATTGTTGCACTGATTTTTGACTTTTTATATAGCATTTTAAAAAGGCGGAATGACCTGGGAGACCCTTATACTTGGTTCCGTTTGTCACACAGACCCTTCTACTCAAGACTTTGCCAATTGAACCCTTGTACCCACTGAAACACAACATTTTAACCACGTTTTTGACCTACAAATGGAGCGTGACTTACAAACGAGTACACGAAAATTTCCACGTTATTTAAGAATTCCACATAGGAAATGACATGTTAAAACTCATTTCCACGTAGCAACAAACATTTCTTTCCTTTTTTAAAAGTTGCTTCACCTTGTTACTTCCACCTTTCAAGGTTCTAAATTATACTCAAGAAACCTAATCTTTCTTCATTATACAAATCCAGTTCTGATCTGAGCACTACACAACCCATACATACTTACACGGCCCCAAATATCTTCACCATAACTCACTTCCAACATTCCATATTTCATGATTTTCCTTTGTCGTTAGATTTTTGATGAATGGGTGGTTTTTGTTTTAAAAAATATGGGAAAGTGAAATTGAAAAAAAAAAAATTGATAATGGAGAGGATAGTGATACAGCAGATCTGCTATCTTCAAAAAGGGTAGGTGAATTATGAACCTTGAAATACAAACTCAACAAATCTTCATCACAATTTTAAATTTATTTCATAAATTCACAAAACCCATTTATTATTTTCAAAGCTTTGTCAAGCTTATCAATGGAGTTTTTCAATTTTTCAATGCTCACTATTATCCTTCGCAATAACGCATATAAAATACTAAAAATAATACAAACTAAACAAATCTTCATTATAATTTTGAATTTATTTCATAAATTCACAAAACCCATTTATTATTCTCAAAGCTTTATTAAGCTTATTAAGAAATTGAGGTTGTGAGATGAAAATGTGGCAAAATTAAACAAGAAGGAGCAAAGATGTGATGATTTGCAACAAAAGAAAGAAATTTTGAGAAAGTATTGGGGGTGGGACAATGATGCTAGGCAGAAGAAGAAAAAAGGGGTGAGAATGGTAAGTGAATCCAAAGAACTAAAAGGATGGGATGGGAAGAAGAAATTTGGTTGGGTTGGGTTGGGTTTTGGAGGGTGGGTGGGGGGAGGGGGTATTTTTACTTTATTTTTTAATTTTTAAAAATATTTTTAACGTAAAATTTTGGCTCACTTGCTTTTGAAATGTGTGGAACCACACATTCTTCCAAGTCAGCAATGTTAATGCCACATGTTTGGTCAATGGTCAGACGTATTTAAAATGTTGCGCTTCAATGGGTACAAGGGTTTAGTTGGCAAAGTCTTGAGTAGAAGGGTCTAGGTGACAAACGGAACCAAGTATAAAGGTCTCCCAGGTTATTCCACCTTTTAAAAATAACCCTGGTGTCTAGGACAACATGCGTACTAATTCCGCGAAGTACCTATTACCTCCCACCAGGACAAGTACAAAGTAATTCTGTCCATCAAAGCTTGGACAGACTTTTTATATAGGAATTGAATAATTACCAAAAGATCCTTTGCTTTTACTTATTCTGTTTCTAGGAACAACACATTGTATTTAAGCACAATTCCTTCCATTAGTTGCTTTAATAATGTTAGCTATATAGTTCCTTTCTTTGGTTTTTTATTTAGGTTTACAGGTACTGGTTATGGATACGGAGGTTCAACTAAAAAAACTCAAGTATCTAAAAACAGATTTATAAAAATGTCTAAATTACAAGACATTATGTGAAATTTACAAGGTTTCTGAAGAGACAACATCAGTCAAGATGAGAATCCTAGAAAAAGATAAAGGAAAAGGAATGACAGAATTTTCTATAAACAAACTATCCCAGTTTCTTCAATTTCACTTTAGCTTTTGTTTTTGTTTGTCCCAAATTTATACATACACAATAACTTGCTGCATATTATGGGGTATAAACCATATGCTACAATTACATAAACAAAGAAGAAATATAAATCAGATAAGCAGAATGCTATGCAAAATAGGTTACCATGAAGGTGATCCTCTACTGATCCCAGAGGCATGAACTCGTAGACAAGAAGCCTCTGGTCCCCGTCAGCACAGTAACCAATTAAATTCACCAAGTTAGGATGATGAAGAAGACTAAGCATAAGAACCTCCACTAAAAATTCTCTATTCCCCTGAAGCCCATTCCTGTCCAATTGCTTAACTGCAACAACCTGGAAAGATCAACCAATTATTCATCAAACATAGTTAACTGAAGGAACAAAAATTTATGGCAACTACCTGGAAGGTTCACGAATCTGTACATTTAATGGCTACAGAACATAAGACAAATTCAAACTTTTGGCGAACGAAACCTTGACAATGATTAGAGGCTGACAAGGTTCAATATTGGACTTACGAAGCTTTAAAATGGTATTTCTAACATTTTAGCCCACAAATGAGATGAATATCTTATAACCTTTGTGATCCATTTAAAATGTTCAATTATTCATAACTAATGGCACATGGAAGAAGAAATTGTTTACCTACGGAAACTACTAAGCCATTAATCTCTTATCATTTCTTTCATGCAGCTTTTTTTTTTTTTTTGAGTTTCTTCAAGAAACTATCTTATGGATTGGAAACAGTTAATGTGAGTTTATGAAAATTCTTGCTTGAACATTGCGGCCTGAAATTTACCTACATTTTGCGTGCTCTTCAAAAGTCTAGAAGAAATGATATCTGTAGAAAAATATTATTGAATTGTGTGTATACATTATTACATAGATACCATATTTATAGACACTACAATATAATCCTTCACCAAGTAGCACTATATACTGTTCCTATACAATTCTAAGTAGCACTATATATTCCTATTCCTATTCTAACACTCCCCCTCAAGTTGGTGCATCTCATAAGTGCCTAACTTGTTATAGATATAATTAATACGAGGACCACAGTGAAGACATCAGCCAGTTGATCACTTGACTTCACAAATTTTGTAACATCTCTTGAAAGTATATTCTCTTTGACAAAATGACAATCAATCACAATTTACTTAGTCCTTTCATGAAACACTTGATTTAATGCGATATGAAGACTTGCTATATTATCACACACAAGTTCCACCTTTCATGAAACACTTGATTTAATGCGATATGAAGAGTTGCTTTATTATCACACACAAGTTCCACCTAATCAATTTACCAATTTTAGCTGTCTCAGCAACTGTTTGATCAAACTAACTCACAAGTTGCTGCAGTAATTACTCGATATTCTGCTTCTACACTAGATTGAGCAACCACATTTTGTTTCTTACTCTTTCACGACACCAAATTACCTCCTACAAAAATACAATATCTAAATGTAGAATGTCTATCAGAGGGTGATCCTGCCCAATCTGTATATCCCCTGACATGCTCATGGCCTTGATCCTCAAATACTAGTCCTTTACCAGGAGCTGACTTTATATATCGCAAAATACGAACACCTACATCCCAATGACTATCACAAGTGGAAGTCATAAATTGACTTACAACACTCACAAGGAAAGAAATGTCAATTCTAGTCACTGTGAGATAATTTAACTTTCCCACTAGCCGTCTATGCCTTGCAGAATTACTGAGTGGACTCCCCCTGTCCTACAAGGAGTTTAACATTCGAATCTATAAGAGTATCAATGGGTCTACATCCCATCATTCTTATCTTCTCAAGAATGTCTAAGGCATACTTGCGTGAGAAATAATGATAACGGATTTTGATCACAGTCTTATGTCATCGTGCGGGTGTGCCTTCCGACAGCAAAATTGATATTGAGATAGCGTCTTCTACTAATATCCGTAGGATTGAGGCTAAGTACAGGCGGGACGAAGAGGAGAAGGCTAGGAGAGCACCGGTGGACACAACGCCGATGGTTGATATTGAGCATCTTGAGGCGGGTCGGCAGAGCATATACATGTCTCAAAGATGCCTAATAGCTCGGTACCTCCTACTTCTCCTACTCCTTCACATGCTCTTATTTCTACTCTGTCTACTTCTCCTAGGCCACAGTTTACCCAGGCATCCATTATTCATATGGGTCAATTGCCAAAGTAGTTAATGCTTGTTCAACTTGGGTGAAAGCCTCCGTTCCTGGCATGATTGATTAGGCCATCAAGGTCGCGCTTGCATCCATTCAGAAGGGCATAGACGTCTCAGGCAAGCTTTTGGAGGAGTATAGTTTTAGAATTGACATGCTAACCGTCAGAGTTGAGGATGTTGCGTAGAGGTCCAGTGTGTCGGATGTGGTAAAGGCCTTGAAGGCCGATATACTGAGTTTGCGATGGGATGTGGACTCATTGAATTCCACTGATGTTGAGTCTCTTTGGGGGCACATTGATGTCCCTGCCACAAGTACAAGGCTAGAGACCGAGCCTTCTAGAGTTGGGGTGACAGAGCCAATGGATGTAGCGATGACCCCGGAGACTATGAGGAGGCTTTGGCAGCTACAAAACCATAGGGTGATTTTGGCCCACATGATGAGATGCCGATCTTGGAGGAGACCATGGTGCAGGTTGTTCTTGAGCAGCCTCACTTTGATTGGTTGGATCTAGTTGATCTGGTCTGACCTTAGAGCCTCCCATAGCCCCAAACTCTCGTCCCTCCATCCATAGCACCATCAGTTCAGGCTACTATTGCTTCACCTAGTGAAACTTCAAAGGTGGGTAGCGGACAGGGCACTGATGCCCTGGTTGATCCTTCTTCAGCTCCACCACCTTCGTCTACTTGATCAGGGGGGATTTCTTACACTTTTTTCTCTTTGTTCTTATCATGCTTTTTGATTGCATTGAGAATAATGAATCTTTTTTATTTGGGGGTTGGGGGGGGGTTGATGGTAGCGCACTAGGGTGTTAGTTGTTTTTGGTTTGGGTAGTTAATGGTGATTTATATTTTGAACAATAGGTGACATGGTTAGTTTGTAAATATTTTTATTTTTTGTTTGTAGTAGTTAGTATTTGTTTATTACTTACATGTGGTGATGTTTGATGTTGCTTCATATTCTTCTTGTGCTTGAATACCAATTTCGCAAACCCGGAGCATATGTGAAAAGCCACATTTTCAGAAGAAGCTAGCACGTTTTTAGCCCTTGAAACAATTCGAGTATTGATTGCCAATATCGCTGACTGGGATAGTGCCTTGGATGAGAAACATGTAGTGATCACTGATTAGTCCAATTCAAGTGAAAACGATCCACTCATGGATTAAAAGCATCTTGATGTGACCACACGAGCATTGAGCTTGGATATGCCATGATCGTTCTTTGCAAACTAGTGTCGGGTTTATGTTTTAATCTGAAGTCCATTGTGCCATATGCGATGAGTTATACTTGGAAGACGTGCGTATGATTGCCGAGAACTTCCCTGAATAGTCTCTTGATTAGGGCATCCATTGGAACTAATTTTGGGAGAGGATCAAAGGCCATATTTTTTTTATGATACCCACTTTAGCCAAAAGCCAACCAAAGTTGTGGATGATGCCCTTAGTGTCCCCATTTGAGCCTAGAGCCATTTCTTTGGTACCCGTCTCTTGAGCCATCCCTTTTCATTCTTTCTTTAATCATGAAATCTTGTTTGAACCCTACACTCCTTGATTTGCCCAAGGTGAGGCCAAAGGCTTAAGTTGGAGGTGTTGGGAACTCTACGAGATGATTGCACAAATGATTGAAAAAGAAGGTATGCCCTTATGTGAGGAAAACCAAGGAAGGAAAGATTGAGTGGTCAAAATGAAAGAAAAAATCTTATGAAAAATCCTTCAAGTACATAAAAGAAAGAAAAGCTTGAGTTGTGGGCATTGAGAAATTGAGAAGCAGGTGGAATGGTGTGTGAAAAAAGTTGTGGGTTTGAAGTGAGAAAAGAAAATGGAACAGGACTAGGGCGAATCATGGAAGGTTAAGCCACTTTTGTCCAAAATGTACCTACCCGTCCCTAAGCCAATGTTACAAGCCATTAGCAAGTCCTTGTTATCCCAAGATTAGACCCCGAGAAGGTTTTGGTTGATTGAAAATGAGGGAAAGCCTATGGGCAAGAACATGCATGTCATTCCTCTTTTGTGAGCATGAGTGTTGCTTGAATTCCTCTAAACTTAAGGAAATAATGTGTGCTTTGTGGGAATGAGGAATTTTCTTTGTTGTGAAGGCACTTGGAATCGTCTTGAGAATGAGCTTGCAACTACGTAAGCAATTGTGAGCATACCCTTGTCTTGATACCTTTTAGTCACATCTTGAGGCTTCAAGATCGCATACGTGGCTTGTGAAAGCTTGGGTGACGGGCAAAAAGGTGTCATGTGCATATTACTCTCTTTGGGCCCTATTTGAAGGCAAGGCGTGTTGAGAATTCAATGTTTGATTTGCTTGATGGCAAGCAAATAGTTAAGTTGGGGTGTTGATGATCCTAGATTAGGACTCATATTTGAGCTTAAATGGAGTATAATATTATCCTCAATGCGTCATTTTACCTTGAAACCTAACATAAGTTGTTGATAAATGACAGGTTTGGTGTCCAAGAAGGATTCAAGGGCAATTGAACGCACGACCAAAAAAAAAAAAGCAAAAAGGCGATCAGAAAGGACTTTGCTATTGCAATTCGGTGAATCACCAAATTGCTATGATCATCACCTAATATTGCAGTGAATGGATCCTTAAGGAGTGTCCCAATTCGGTGATCAAGTTACATTTCGACGCATCACCGAATCACTTCGACGGGCTCAAAAAGCATTGCTGAATGCTGCAAAACCTGGCAAGGTTCAAAGAATTCAACGCATCTCCACTAAGTAATCATGTGCTCATTCAGAATCATTTCTGCGGGCCCAAAGGACATCCTCAAATGCTACAAAGATGGCATGAAGGAAAGTCAAGTGACAACTCGGCGATGGTGTTACAAGTCGGCGCATCGCCGAACATGTGGACGATGCTAGATCACCTCACCAAGTGGTGGCTTGGGATAGATTTCAAAGGGTATTTAAAGCATTTTTGGAGAATTTGGAGTACAATTCTATAATTCTTGAGACTGAGATTCTACATTTTTCACTTACACTTTTGAACATTCTTCAATACTTAATTCTTGAGAGAGAAAGCTTTTGGTACTTGATTCTAGAGGAGAAATTGTAATCAAATATTTTCATCTTTTAATTTCAATTCAAGCTTGCAATTATGGATGAGCATCATTGCATAATTTGTTCCTCTCCTATCATGTGTGGCTAAAAAACCCATGCTTGGGGGTGTGCAATGTAGTTGAATGTGTGAATCTTGTAGTGGGTCTTTGATTTCTTGATTAATTGTGAACTAATTGATGTGGGTTTATGTTTTCTACCATCTATAATGGAAAATCCAAGGTTGCAAACTCAGGATTTATATATAGATCTTTAATTGCTGCATATGGGTTTATGTTTTCTACCATCTATAATTGGAAGTCTGAGATTGCAAACTCAGAGTTTATGTATAGATCTTTAATTGTTGCATAATGTTGAGTAATTTAAGTGGGTAGATTGCAAATAGTCATGGATATTTGTTGAATGGGTTAGAGTTCGTGATTGGGTTCAACTGACTAAGGAATTAGGTAGATTTGCTAATTAATTGCATGGTTTACTTGGATTTCGCATGTAATTAGGGTGTGAGACTTACGTGAATTCACATCGATATGTCATTCTCAATGTAATGCGCTTGTGATTACCAGCAATCTAGCCTACCCACATAATTAGTGCTAATTGTCAAGAGTCGAGTCCTGTTTGTATGATTCATGTTCAACTATGCACACCCCTGACATGTTTCCTTTTATTGATTTTAAACCCAAATAACCTTCACTTTAGTTAAATAATTTTGAATCATACTTAGTAACTCGTTAAGCCATTTTCTATACCTACAGCCGATTTGATCAAGTTCTACTTCAAGCCGTGAATCATAATGATGTTCCCTACGGGATCGACCCCGACTTCTTAGTTGGGTAACTTTTGTTGACAACGACCATTGTATTCCTTACTAGTTTTGGGGTACACTTGAGCGTTATCAATCTCATCACTTTATTACTCATATGTCCATGCATAATTGTGTGCATTTGGGAACAACAAATATCACACTTCTTCCCAAAACTACCTAACCAAAGATAAGGAAGAAGTGAAATTGGCACCAAAACACACACCTCTTTGGGCATGGATTCCAGCCCTCTTTGGGCTGCATGTTTGGCACTTTTTCAGACTCCCTGTTCCACTCTCTTATGGGCTCCCTGTGGTTCAATCTTCTTCCTCCTGGACATGATTCTGGACCATGACATGTGTATCACTTAGTCCACTCTTTGTCATAATTCTTCGAGTCATTCGTGGGCTCTTCTTCCACGATAAGCATATTCCTGGGCTCATTTTTGAGTTCTTCTTCTTCCACGATAAGCATCTTCATGATTCTCAAGTTTCAACCAAGTCCTTTAATGGAAGTATGTCATAATCGCTGCTATCATATTTTTTCATGATATGATATTTGGGTACAGGGACAAGAAATCAACACAAACTTTTGCACGAAAATGAAGGTAACATGAGTTTTACTTGGATTATTATCTGCAGACTATCATAAAACTCGCTGTAAAACAATGTGAATAATCCTACCTCTCCTCCTTCCCTATAGTATTTGAATCAATGCATGATTTACCTCCCAAATTAATCAGGCTATAAAGACAAATTGGTGATATCTGACAATTTAGTTCTATAAGAAAATTATCCATCTAGGATCCCTGAAAAAGAATTGATCCATCTAGGATCCCTGAAAAAGAATTGATCCATCTAGGATATGACAACCAAGCATTTTAGCATATCATAACCCGTATCAAGCATAATTTTCATCCCCGTCATAGGGAAATCTTGGCTCTGTCCCTGAGCAGGTTAAAGGGAGTTCAGAAATGGAACTCCAGCAGATTCCGTTGTCGGAAGATGATGTCTTAAGATCCTATTTTCTGCCAGCTGTGATAAGCATCATTACAGCCTTCTATACCATTTGCTTTTCTGTGTCCAACTTGGAGAGAAAAAAGATTACTTTTAGCCAGATGCAGCCCTCTATGAACATGTGTACAGTTAGGTTCATTCAAAAGCACACAAGCAGGGTGATAGTTCCACAAGTTTTTAGTTTCTTCACACAAGAATATAAAAAAGGAAGACCAAGTGGGATGAAAGAAACTAGAGAACTGATCACCACATAGATACACTATGTGCTATTTCTGAATATCAATATAAAATACTTTGTTCTCTCCTTCTACCTATCTCTCTTCATTTCCTAATCAATAACCTCTTGGGTTCTGCCAACATGAGCCTACCAGAATAAGCAAATTTTTAAACAATTGAAGACAGGGGGTCTAATTGGCTCCTCCACCTATTTCTTTGAGGCGCCTTATAACAACTTCTGCTGAAAGAACTACCTATGCCAGAGTGCGGGCTTCATACAGCTACCCAGAACCCTCCAATTCCAAGTACTAGCAAAAGGAAAAGGAATAAGACGCAAGGGCCAGTAACACAGGCAAAAAGGGGTGTCACATGGTTGCATGATAATCTAGGAGAACTAAAAGAACAGACCTCGAAAGGAATTACCTGACCGTTAGGTAGTTGCCCTTTATACACACGACCAAATCCTCCTTCGCCTATAAAAGATTCTGGCCTGAAGTTATTTGTAGCAGCTGCAAGCTCACGGAAAGTAAATGTATGTGCAGCAATCTGAACGTCAGGCGCATCCTTTAGCCCCAGAAATTCTCTCTTTGAACCATTGGAACTTCTTGTTTTGAGTCTGTCTGCTCCTGTATATAAAACAGAGGAGAACCATGATTACACGAAAAAATCTAACTTATGAGATGTGAGAGAAAGGGGAATAATCCAAATAGACCTTTGGTCCAAATTCTATCCCCAAGTCAGACGAGGATACTTCCCCAGTTCTTGTTTTGGGAGTGGTTCATAAAAGATTGATGTTAAGTCCTGTTAAAAGATTGACACTGACCAATTCAATACTGAACTGAAGACCTTCCCTACTAATTAACAAGATCAAGTTAGAACCATATATTTTGGAGAATGACCAATTCAATACCAAATAGAGAAACCCTCCCCAATAATAAACAAGATCAAATTAGAACCATCTATCTCTGAATCTTAATCGCTTTGTTAATTAGCCACTTCAACTTTCATCTTAATAGGGTCATGATAAGACAAACCTGAAGATAACCTGGATACATTTGAGGAAGCCGTGAGATGGACTTGCTTGCGGTTATGATTATCTCTATCTTTCTGGGGATTCAGCTTCTCCTCCTCCTTTGAATCAAAACAGGAGAAGCAACCCATTTCTTAACCTTCCAAGATCCAATCTTTGAATAACAGCAGATAAATCTCCCACCGATTATTCTCAACAATCTATGAGTTCTCAAGCAAGTTACTTTATAATCTCAATATCTATGATCAGTAACAACTACAGCAAACAAGAAAAAAAAGGTGCTAGATTAACATAGACAAATTACCAAGATGGAAGATTTAGAAGGGAAAAAGACAAAAGAAGAAGAGCAACAGAGATAGAGAAAGAGCTACTTTGAAGACTGGCTTTAGAGGAAAGGAAGAATGATAAGAATGGAGATAATTGCTAACGTAGAGTTGTAACAGAGCTGTAGCCGGCTTTTCATCACATTACGCAGTTTTGCTTTGTGTGTGAAAATAAATGCCACCCCCTCCAGATTTACTTGTCCAATTAAAATTTGACACATCTATAATTAAAAAAATTTATTGATATTGTGAGTTTACTATTTTAGCCTTATCACTTGATAAAATTCTAAATATATTTAATTACTATATTTTTTAAAGACTAATATTAACTCAAAATAAATTGAGGATATAAAAAAAATTGTCCTTTCTTAATTTGTGAAAAATAATGAGTAAAAAGTAGAAATTAAATTAAAAATATTTTACATGTAAATCCTAATGTAAGGAGTAAATATGTACTACATATGTTTTAAAAAAGAGGAGAAAAGTATTGAAAATATCTTTAAACTTTGCATGAATTATTAGTTTAATCGTCGAACTATTGTCAGTCTTAAAAACATAATTCTACTTAACTAAAAGTACTAAAATTCATCTTCAATCTTTCAATATGAGTGAAATACACATCTAAATTCTTGTCAAGTTTATGATGTTTTCAACACTTTTATTGACTTTAATTAAGATCTCCATGCTCCTAATGGAGTTTGAGACTACTTACTATGTTATGTGGCAAATCGAAGGTTTCTTTAAGTTCAGTTAATCAAGTATAGGGGTGTTTCTAAGGCTATCAATAGTTTGGAGACAAATTAATAATTCGCGTCAAGTTTAGAAGTGTTTTCAATACTTATCTCCAAAAAGAATGTTTTTTTGTCTGTTTCAAAATGAATGATCTCTTTTTCGGGATAATATTTTAGTTTCACCACATGACATGTTTAAGGTCATAAGATTTAAGAATATTTTGATACATTTAATGTAACTTTAATTTATTGTTGCAAAATTATATTTTCTTTAGAAAAAATTCATTGTTAAGTCAAACTAGACAATTTTTTTAAAATGAAGAAAGTATATATTCCTTTGTTTCAAAAACAAATGGCCTTTTTTTTGGTTGGTTTGTTTAAAAGAAAATGACTGGCAAAACTTTAAACAAGAATGAAGGATATTTTGGTACATTTTACATAACTCGAATTTAGAACATAAGATTGAAAAGTCTTTTTTATTTTCTCAAACTCCATACAAAGTCAAATTAGGCATTCTTATTGAAATTGAGGGAGTATATATCTTTCATTAACTGTATCCATTCTAAAATCTTCCAAAACTCACCTTTGATCAAACTGTAATCTCTCTTTCACATTTCAAGTCCATTTGTATTGACTTATTTCTAGTGTCACTTTTGAACTTTTTGGATAAGCTAAAGAAGTGCTTGTAAGCACTTAATCTTAAGCTTAAATGCTAAAATAAGTTAAAGCCATAAGTTAGAATTTCTAACTTATTGATTTTGGCTTATAAGTCAAAAATGAAGAGCTAATCTAACCAGGCTCTTAATGAAGAATATATATATATATATATATATATATATATATAAAGAGATTACAAAGAAGGTCAAGATATTTTAAGAGGAAATTGTAATATTTTAAAGGACAAATGGTATAATAGAAGGTAATCACTAATGAACAATTCCTACTTGTACCCCCTCCCGTTTGTATCTTGTTATGCGTGTCACACCCCTATTGTTACGATCCAAGTCGAGGGCCTAGACGTGACACGATGAATGGGAAATCCGAAGGAACCCCAAACAAGCCTCTTAGCATATCAATCACACATCCTTAGTCGCTGAAGCAAAATAACAACAACAAGAGATACAAAACAAGGGAAGTATTTGACAATCATAAAACATTTCAGGAGTCAAGCTCATAGCACAATTACATCTTAATATCGAACAACACCTCTAACATAGCTTGGAGCAGGGACCAAGACACTATCCGGGCTCACCCTTACAATAACAAGTGTTCAATATGAATAAGTCTCAACATAGCAAGAGTAGTAAAGATAGTGTCCCCAGACTTGAGAACTCACCAAAGTTTGCTTCAATGGATCGTACTAGACACGTGGAGGATGATCAAGTGGTGCTCTGGTTCCTACATGGTAATATTATGTAGGCATAGAGTATGCATAAGTACATTTGAATATACTAAGTATGTAGGATGCAATGCAACAAGACATAAGCCAATATAGTCAAAATGCATAATAATAAGCAATAGATAGTATGAATGTACTAAGTATGTAGGATGAAATACAACAAGACATAGTCCAATTTAGTCAAAATGCATAGTAATAAGCAATAGATAAGTGATATCTCACCATGACATGAATGGTTAATGTTTGAAGTAAAACATGCTTGTAAATCATTCAACTTGTATAGAACATATTACATGTGCGGGAAAGACCTTAACTGATAAAGAATAAGACCAAGCGAGCTACAACTTGGAATCCAAATGATTACCCCTCATCAGTAAAATTTATAGAACATATTACATGTGTGGGAAGAGACCCTAACCGACATAAGTAAGACCAAGCAAGCTACAACTTGGAATTCGATGATTACCCTTCATCGGTAAAGAGGTGGTCCACTTGCCAAGGTAAACCATACTTCACCTTATGGGAGCCCCGATGATTACCCCTCATCAGTGAAAAGGTGGTCTACTTCCCAAGGTAAACAGTACTTCACCTATTGGGAGCTCATCTCATTTTGGAGAAGTAACCACCCCTTGTGGGAACCCGTCCCATTTCGGGGTGAATTTCATGATAAAGTGCACTAAATGGATCCACTAGTATAGCAAGGGCTACAACGCCTACCATAAAGAGCTTCAAAAGGGGTCATACTAATGCTTGAGTGGTAGCTATTGTTGTAAGCAAACTCAATAAGTAGAAGATGGTCCTCTAAACTACCATTAAATTCTAAAACATATGCTCTAAGCATATCCTCAAGAGTTTGGATAGTCCCCTCGGCTTAGCTATCCGTTTGAGGATGAAAAATCATTCTAAGCTTAACCTTGGTACCAAGGCCTCTTTGGAAAGACCTCCCTGTGTTGGCAGATAGTTTGAGGAAAGGAGTATGGACCCTTGAAAATAGCCCACACTGACATCCAACCCATCAGTGCTAAGTCTAATCCCACTGAATACTTGACATAATCATAACTTTAATAGCTTATAAGAAATATAGCAACATGACATGAGTAGCTCTTAAACATACTTGACCTCTAATGGTGAGCCTAACTTGAAACATGAGAGTAGATCATAATCCTACATGAACCCTTGCTTTAACATGAATGGCTCACAAGAGGTAACAATCTTGAAATAGGTCTTAACTTGATACTTATAACATCATAGATACTTTTCATGAATTCAATACATAATTGAAAGCCCTTAATCATCACATAGTCATTTGACTCATAAATCATGGAATAGATCATCAATAACTTGAGAATTCTTGACTTGACATTTTATCAAACACTTGGTGGGTTCATGATACTAGTTCAAAATCATGCCATTCAAGAGTGAAATAATATGAGTAAACTCAATGTAAATCAACCTACCAACATGTAGTAAATTTCTCATGTAGGGTACCTTGAAATCCATCATAAAAACTCATAATAGTTCATCATTCAAGAGTGAGATCATGTGAGAAAACTCAATGCAAATCAACCCACCAACATATTGCAAAACCCTTATGTAGGGTACCTTAATATCCATCATGAAATCTCATAATAGATCATAGTTTCATAGCTCAAAACAAGCATAGTCTCAATAGACAAAAATTCATTCATAGTGCATGCTTCTTGAAATCAATCATCAAATCTCACAATAGATCATAGTTTCATAGCTCAGAACATGCATAGTCTCAATAGATATAATTAAATCATGGTATAAGCTTGAAATAGATAGTCATGCATAATAAATCAACATTTCATAAAACCCAACATAATTTATACTCATAATCCATAATAGAAGATACCCACAGATAATATAACTTGAAAACATGTAATTTTCATAAAAAGGAAGATTGGGCTCCATGGGTGAAAGGACCCAATGGATGAAACCCACATACCTCAAACTAGGGTTTTCTTGAGTTGAGCTTGAAAAGAACTTAGAGCTTGAGGAGAATCCTTAAGTTCAAAAGTTAGGATTGAAACCCATGAAGGATTTTTTTGAGATGAGCTTGAAGAGAACTTGGAGCTTGAAGAGAATCCTTGAGTTACAAAGTTAGGCTTGAAATACTTGAATTTTGAATAAGATATTTGGTTAAGTCTTGGAGAGATTTTTGAGAGGGTCTTGAGTGATATAGAGTTGAAAAATGGCTAAGCATAGGTGTTTTCACGCATAAGTGGGCATGAGGCTATGACCCCAATGCCCTTGACCGACACAGGAAAATTGAGAAAACATTAACACTGGTCCTCCATACGGACCCATCAGTTTTCACGCATAAGTGGGCATGGGGGTATGACCCCAATGCCCTTGCCGAGATAGAAAAACCAAAGAAAATAATATACTGGTCCACGCCTTTGGTGCGACGCAGACAAGATGCGAA
>DF362173.1:34551-50058 GCA_000787875.1 Solanum virginianum
TCTATTGCAACACTAATCCGTGCCCCTGGTGTGTCGCAGCTAAGGCACGGATAGCCACTGGAAATAGAAAATTAGCAAAAATTATTATTCTGCTACGGGCCCTCTAAAATCCAAGCTATACCTATTATCTCACTCAATTTTGCCCCCTGATTGAGAATATGAAGTCAAATTTTTTATATCACGCATGAATTTTGAGATATATAAAAATTACGATTATAAGCATTTACGAAGCAGATTTTTGCGACATTTAAATATCTCCCCCTTGGAAACATTCATCCCCAAATGTCAAAGAAACATGCATAAGAAGAACAATCATGAAAATATCAGCTCGACATGAATGAAACAAATACATTTAAACATCATTTTCAAAAATCTCAACATGAATGTCAAAATCACCATAAACTTGTCACTATAAACATGGATGCATGCAAAATGACATAAAGGCTGAAGCTTAATACTTGAAATCATATAGGGGACTTAAATTAGTACCTTCGGCTTGAGTAGAGTGGAAGAGATATAGATATCGCTTTCTCATTTCTGCATCAGCTTCCCATGTGGCACTTTCAACTTGTTGATTCCTTCAAAGGACCTTGACAGAAGCTACATCTTTGTTTCCCAACCTCTTCACTTGCCTATCCAAAATTGTCATCGGGACCTCCTCAAAAGTCAAATTATCTCCTACAATACCCATAACATCCAAGGGCACTATGACACTTGGGTCACCCATACACTTTCTCAACATGGACACATAGAAGACCAGATGAACCATGTCTATCTCTATAGGCAACTCTAACTCATATGCAACCCTAGCAGCTCTTCTCAAAACTTTTAGGACCTACAAACTTTGGGCTTAACTTCCCTTCTTGCCAAACTGGACCACACCCTTCATGGATGAGACTTTCAAATAGACCCAATCACCAACCTTAAACTCAAGATCTCTTCTCCTCTCTATCCATAACAACCCAAATAGAGTCAAAATATTTCCTAGTCTTAGGCAACCCAACCACAACATCCATCTTGATCTCTTCCCACTTTCAAGTAGGAACCTCTATATCTTGGGCTAGGTCACCCAACATTTGATGTTCATCTTTTACTTATTGGCAATTGTGACATCCAAATGTGAACTTGGCAATGTCCCTCTTCATACCACCCCACCAATATACTTCCCTCAAATCTCTATACATCTTTGTAGAATTGGGGTGAGTGGAATAGGATGAATTATGGGCCTCCTTCAAGATCAATTCTTTCAAATCATCTACATTTGGCACAAATAACCTACCTTGGCACCAAAGGGCACCATCTCCCCTTGGAGAAAACTTCCACTTTACCATCTCTCACCAAGGCCTTCAACTCTAGCAAGGCGGGGTCAAGATCTTGTTTTGCCTTTACCTCCTCAATCAAGGAAGATCTAGAACTATCAACAACTACTACACTACCATTATCGACTTCATCCAACCTAACCCCCAATCTAGTCAACCGGTGAACCTTTCTAGCCACTTCTTTGCCGCTATCATCAACATGAGCTAGACTACCCATAGACACCCTACTTAGAGTATCAACCATAACAATAGCTTTATCGGGGTGATAATGTACACTCATATCATAATCTTTAAGGAATTCTAGCTTCCTTCTTTGTCTCAAGTTAAGATCTTTTTGGGTGAACACAAATTGGAGACTCTTGTGGTCAGTAAACACATCAACATGAACCCCATACAAGTAAAGAAACTTCTAATGTCTGATAAAGTCAAAGGTCTAGGCCAATTTTTAATCACCTCCGTTTTCTTACGATCCACCTTAATGCCATCACCAGACACCACATGCTCTAGAAAGGCAACCTCTTTCAACCAAAACTCACATTTCTCATATTTGCATACAACCTCTCCTCCCTCATGATTTGCAATACCACCCTCAAGTGATCCATATGCTACTCCTCACTATGGGAATTAATCAAGATATCATCAATAAAAACCACCACAAACAAGTCAAGGTAGGGTTTAAAGACCCTATTAATGAGATCCATAAATATAGCCAGTGCATTAGTCAACCCAAACGACATAACCACAAACTCAAAGTGCCCATACCTAGTCCGAAAAGACATCTTGGGAATGTCACACTCCCTCACTTTCACTTGGTGATACCCGGATTGAAGATCATCTTAGAGAAGTGACTAGCCCCTTGAAATTGATCAAGAAGATCATCAATCCTTAGTAGAGGGTACTTATTCTTTATGGTGACTCTTTTAAGTTGCCGGTAATCAATGCATATTCTAAGAGAACCATCCTTCTTCTTCACAAACAACACGGTGCACCCTAAGGTGACTTACTAGGCCTTATAAGACATTTTTCCAACAAATCCCTCAATTGCTCCTTCAACTCCATCGGGGCCATACGATAAGGGGGAATAGAAATAGGTTGAGTATCGGAAAAGAGTTTATACCAAAATCTATTTCTCTTTTGGGAGGAACACTAGGAAGCTCATCGAGAAAGTCATCAAGAAACATATTAACCACTAGAACTAACTCAATAGGAAGGACTTTGGACTTAACATCCTTAACCAGTACAAGATGATAGAGACAACCCTTAGAAACCAACTTTTGGGCTTTAAGGAAAGAAATGAATCTACCTTTGACCACCACATCACAACTTTCCCATTCAAGGACGGGTTCATTAGGGAATTGGAATTTAACCCTACGAGTTATACAATCAATAGAAGCATAATATTCGTACAACCAATCCATCCCAAGAATGACATCAAAATCCACTGTATCTAATTCAACAACATCATAAGGTAAGATTTTATGCAAAATGAACATGGGATAATTTCTATAGACTCTTTTAGCAACAATCTTTGTCATTCTATCCATAACAACCCAAATAGAGTCAAAGTGTTTCCTAGTCTTAGGTAACCCAACCACAAAATCCATGTTGATCTCTTCTCACTTCCAAGTATGAATCTCTATGTCTTGAGGCTAACATGAAGCTTTTTGGCAACGAAAGGAGTAATAAAAGAAAGAGTGGCACCTGGATCTATCAATGCATACATATCAAAATAAAAAAACTTTAACATACCGGTGATGAAATCGGGCACCTCATTCACCCTTGCCTCTCCTAAAGAGCATAGAATCTATTTTGCCTTGGTGCACCCCTTTGTTGGCCTCCTCTTCCCCTTCGACCCCATTTGCACCTTGGCCTTGTGGATGACATCTCTACCTTTGCTTTGACAATGAGAAAAATCAATAACTTTTTGGCCCATCTCACCACAACCAAAGCAAGCATTAGAACTCGTCAAACATGGACCACTATGATTCTTTTCACACCTCGAACATCTAGGCTTTATCATTCCTCCATTACCACCTTGGAATCTTCGATTATCATTAGCAAATCTCTTATTAGGAGCATCAGAAGACCCTTAGCCTTGGAAATTATGGCCTTGAGGAAACCGGCCACCCTTGGAACCTTAGAAACCACCTTCAAAATGAGGCCTCTTGGACTCACCACTTCTTTTGTTTCTAAGCTTTTACCTGTTTAGTTATTTAGCATATGTCATGAGGTGGGAAAAGTCCATATCACTTACTATCATGGTGATATGACACTCCTCATTATCCAAGTCGGACACTCCCCACACAAATTTGTTCATCCTCGATCTAGGCTCGATAACTAATTGTGAAGCATACTTGGAGAGTTGGTTGAACTTGAGGGAATACTCCCTCACACTCATGGAACCTTACTTAAGGTTCATAAACTTTATCATCTTAGCCTCTCTTAGCTCGATAGGAAAGAATTGGTTGAGAAATGCAGCTTTGAACTCTTCACAACGGGTAGCATTATCATTCCCCTTCTACAACTTCCATTGTGTAAACCAAATTTGAGCCACCCCTTTGAGTTAGAAGGTTACTAACTTTGCCTTTTCCTCAGAATTGACACCCATGATGGATAGCACCTTGTACACCTCATCTATGAACTCTTAGGGATCCTCATCTGCCTTGGATCTATGGAATTCCAGAGGGTTTATTCTAGTGAAATCCCTCACCCTAGAAGCCTGAGTGGGAGCATGAGAGGCTTGGTCCCCTTGGTTGATTTGGTTGGTCATAGCATGAGCCAACATTGCAATAGCATCTCGAAACTCATCTTGGGCTACCCCTCCACGCTGAGGAGCTTGAGGAGTGGGGAGGGCCAGTTGCTCCTCGAGTGTATAGGCTCTCTTTAGTCTGCCTCTTGGAATCGACATGATCTAGAATAACAAAGAGCATTCATTAGGAGAAAAAGCCTTACACTTACATTTGAAGCATGATATTGACCATGAAGAAGTGAAACATTTCCTAAAACGCCTCATAGCCTCCCATTCATAGTTGTGGTACACTTCACAATCATGAATAAGACTCTAATTGATGCGGTATGTTGGATTATGAGGACCATTAACAACCTAGTACTCTAATATCAAGTTTGTAACGACTCAAGCCGAGGGCCTAGACATGACATGGTAAATGAGGAACCCGAAGGGATCCCAAACAAGCCTCTTAGCATATCAATCACACATCCTTGGTCGAGGAAGCAAAATAACAACAACAAGAGACACAAATAAGGTAAGCTGGCTCAGGGAAGTCTTTAATAATCATAAAACATTTCAAGAGTCAAGCTTATAGCACAATTACATCTTAATATCCAACAATACCCCTAACATAGATTAGAGCGGGAGCCAAGACACTCTCTGGGCTCACCCTCATAATAAAAAGTATTATGTCACGACCCAAGCCTAGAGCCTTAACACGACCCGGACCTAGGGCCTAGTCGTGATCGGTAAATGGGGAACCCGAAGGAAACCCAAACAAGCCTCTTAGCATATTATTGCACATCCTTGGTCGCAAAAGCAATTAAACAACATTGAAAGAATAGAAATAAGGGTAAAGGACTAAGGGGAAACTTTCATAATATAAAAGTCAAGAGACAAAAGAGTCAAGACTTATAGCATAATTACATATCATGTCCAACAACACCTCTACTACATAGATACTTAGTGGGGGCCAAGGCAAGCAATCGGGCTCACCCTCATAGTCAACATACATCAAAGAAAAAGAGAGTCTTAATATGTAGCATAAGATCAAAGATATCGCCCTTGGAATGGAGGACTCACCAACTAGCTTGATTATATACCACTAGCCACGTGAAGGAGGGTAATGACCAAATAGAGCTCTGGTCCCTACATAGTAACGTCATATAGGTATGGAGTATGCATTAGTACATTTGAATGCACTAAGTATGTAGGATGCAATGCAACAATAGATAGACAACATAATCAAAATGCATAATCATGAGCAATAGATAACATAATAACAATATGACATGTATGAATAATGCTTAAAGTAAAACATGCTTATATAAAACATATTACATATATAAGAAGAGACCATCAATACAGACCAAGCATACTAGTACTCGGAATCTAAGGCTTAGCACCCCTTTGGAGGGTGATCAAGGTATATATCCCTCAATCTGTAGATGCACTTTACACCCTTCATCATAGTGGTCAAGGTATCAACCCCTTAACAAGGTTAATGGACTTCACGCCCTCCATCATAGTGGTCAAGGTATCAACCCCTCAACAAGATTAATAGACTTCACACCCTCCATCATAGTGGTCAAGGTATCAACCCCTTAACAAGGTTAATGGACTTCACACCCTCCATCATAGTGGTCAAGATATCAACCACTCAAAAAGATTAATGGACTTCACACCCTCCATCACAGTGGTCAAGGTATCAACCCCTTAACAAGGTTAATGGACTTCACACCCTCCATCATAGTGGTCAAGATATCAACCACTTAAAAAGGTTAATGGACTTCATACCCTCCATCACAGTGGTCAAGGTATCAACCCCTTAACATGGTTAATGGACTTCACACCCTCCATCATAGTGGTCAAGGCAAACACCCCCACAACAAGGTATGGCCAACATGCAACCCTAGGGATACTTTTCAAGAAATCATCATAATACTACATTACTTTCATCACCATAAAGTCATATACCTCATATGACAAGCATTAGGCCTTCAACAACTCAAGAATCAACAATCGAACATTTTATCAAACACATGATGGACATGTAATGCTAGTGTAAAACCATGCAATTCAACAATGTAACCATGCTACAAAATTTAATACAAAAACATCAATAGATACATGGTAACACCCTCAAGCAATATACATCAAAACCCTTCATCAAATCTCACAATTGATCTTATCGTCATAGCTCAAAAAATGCTAAAACAATCATAATTTCATGAAACCCAAACAAAGTGTGCTGTGAAATTTATAATAAGTAAGACCCATGAGTAAATCAACTTTAAATCATGCAATTTTAGATAAAAGGAAGCTTTGGCACCCTGTGTTGAAGGACCCAATAAGTAAGACCCATGAGTAAATCAACTTTAAATCATGCAATTTTAGATAAAAGGAAGCTTTGGCACCATGTGTTGAAGGACCCAATGGTTGAAACCAACATACCTTGATTTTGGAGAATCCTTGAAGAAGGTTGAAAATGGAGATTTGGAGCTTGATTGAATTTCTTAAATTCAGAAGTGAGTTTGGAACCCTTGATTTTGAGTGAAATAATAGTCTAAGTCTTTGAGAGGGTTTTGGGGAATTTCTTGTATGATATAAAGGTGAAATATGACTAAGTATAGGTATTTTCACTCATGGGAAAAGTTAGGCCCAACAGTCAAAAACCTTGGACAGGACTAAAAAAATAGAACAGAAAATACACTGAGGTGTGCTGCGCCAAGAACGCATCTAAACACTAGAATTTGCAAACTTGGAATTTTAGAATTTTGCTACGATTATTCTAAAATCGGGGTTAGACCCATCTTCCACTCAATTTGACCCCCGAAACATGAATACGAAGTTGTATTTTTGAAATAATGCTCAAATTTTGAGATATATGAAAAATACAATTTTAGCCATTTCCAAGGCACATTTTTGAGCACTTTTGGGACCCTCTTATCGAAGGTATCTACTCTAGCATCCACTTCACTGACTCTCTGATCTGTCAACTCATGGGTGAATGCCTTGGTCCTCTCCTCTGAGGCTTGGATTGTCTGATGGACCCACGATCTGATCTGGCTAGCTAACCTCTGCAACTGGAACTCTATTGTAGCTACCCTGCGCACCAATGCCTGAAAAGCAATAACAGACATAAGAGAATCAACCTGTATAGTAGAAGGTGTTGGTGCAGTTGTGTTGGAGGATGGCATCATCTTTATCTCAACAGTTAGAGATGTCTCTGCAGTAGCTGGAGTAATACTGGTGGTGGCTAGAGTTGACTCTTGAGTCTGACGCTCAACCGGGAATGGATCTGGTAATGGAGGAGAGGCTGCTCTTAGTAGGGCCACCAGGTTCTCATCAGCCTTGATCAGGCTGGGATCTATAGTGTGCATGGCCTCTACATATGGGTCATGGTGGGAGTCGACATAAGCACCTGCCTTATTGCATAGACGGTGAAATAAAATAGGGAACGACAGTGATATGTTCATCCTAATAGCGGACTCGTGTATCTGCTCAGCCATAATCTGGGCCCAATAAATTTCAAAGCCAGCTAGGATACTGGCTATAGTACGACTCGCTCCAAGGTGATCACATTATCCATAAAGGTAGTCCTGATATGCCAACAGATAATAGACCAACAAACTATGGCCCGAAAAGAGAGGTGGGCCTTTATGATCTGATTAGTATGGTTTGTAACCCACGTAGGCTATAAACCCTCCTTGTATATCTGGCTAGCCATCCACCAAAGTAGCCCAATTTATACCCCAACATCCCTCTTCTTCATCGCTTTTCTCATCGTTGAAATTCAACTATCATACTCTATAGTGGAGCGAGGTACTTTGTAGTTGGACCCCAACTGAACTCGTCAAATAGTCTCCTTAGAAATATAAACTCTTTGACCCCTGACCAAAACTTCTCGTAATCTAGGCTGATCAATAGCCTTCTTGTTCTTTAGCAGGCCTCAAAGAAGAGTAGCATAATACGCTGCATAGAACTCCCAGACAAAATAACGGGCATACTTGCCAATTACTGCGAAGTCTATCGTAGTCCAAGTATATCAATCTCTACATCCAAACCTGGTAGCCTATCTAACTCAAAGTCATTTAATTCGACTTCTCATGGAACTATCGAACAGGCCTTCCCTGCCCTTTTGGCTCCGTCATCCTGTACATGAAAGTACGTATACTTAGCCATATTTCACTTTCAAATCATACAGGAAATCCCCCAATACTCTCTCAAACACTTAGACAAATATTTCACTCAAACTTTAAGTGTCAAATCTCCTTCTGGATCTTAAGGAATTCGGTCAAAATTCAAGTCTCCATTCAAATTTCATCAAGGAATCCTAAGCTTTCTTTTTACCTAAATTACATGTTTCTAAATTGATTTTACTTATGGGTATTCTATTATGAACTATGTTGGGGTTTTGTAAAAGTGTGACTGTTTATGCATGTTTTAAGCTATGAATCTTAGATCTATCTTGAGATTTGATGAAGGGTTTTGATGAATATTGCATGAAGGTATTACCAAGTGTTGGTAGGTGATTTTACATTGAATTTATTTACATGATTTCACTCTTAAATTGCATGGTTTTACACTAGCATTGTACACCCATAAAGTGTTTGATAAAATATCTGGTTAATGTATCTTGAGTTGTTCAATGCCTTATGCTCTGCATATGAGTTAAGTGACTTTATGATGATGAAAGTATGACATGTATTTGTTGATCTCATGAAACACATCTATAGTTTTATGAGTGACCATAGCCAATTGAGGGGTGATGCCTCAATCACCTTAGATGGGAATGGTAAGCCGTCAACTAATTAAGTGGTTGATACCTCAATCACTTATGGTGAAGGGTCATCATATCCGTCAACCAATTAAGGGGTTGATACCTGCATCTCCTCAGATGGGGGTGGTAAGCCATCAACCAATTAAGGTGTTGATACCTCAATCACTTTCGATGGAGAGTGGTCATGTCCATCAACCAATTGAGGGGTTGATACCTTGATTGCCTCAGATGGGGGTGGTAAGCCATCAACCAATTAAGGGATTGATACCTCAATCACTTTCGATGAAGGGTGGTCATGTCCATCAACCAATTGAGGGGTTAAATCCTTAATAACTTCTAAGGGGTGGTCTACCTTAGATTCTAACTACTAAGTTGTTTGGTCTATGATGATGGTCTATTCCTACACATGTAATATGTTGTGTATTTAAGCATGTTTACTTCATGTATTATTCATGCATGCCATATTGTCATATGTTCCCATTGCCTAATTATACATTTTGACTATGTAGCCTATTTATTATTACATTGCATCGTATATACTTAGTACTTTTCATACTAATGCATACTCTGTGACTACATGATGTTACATTGTAGAAACCGGAGCCCCACTTGATCATCCTCCACCTACATGTGGCTAGTGCGATATCACTTAAAGCAAGTCGGTAAGTCCTGAACTTCAAGGACATACTTCTCTTCATTTATGCTATGTACAGACTCTTCTTTCTTTATTGTATGCTTGACTATAAGTGTGAGCCCGCTTACTTGTCTTGTCCCCCACCAAGTTCTACGCTTAGAGGTGTTGTTGGACAAGTTGTATAATGATGTTATAATCTTGACTCCCTTTGACTATTTTGATGTTTTGAGATATAAAGGATGCTCCTTACCCCATATACTCTCTTTACTATCTCTTATTATTGTTTTATTGCTTCCACAACCAAGGATGTGTAATGATATGTTAAGAGTTTTAATTGGGGTCCCTTCGGGTTCCCCATTCGCCGTGTCACATCTAGGCCCTAGGCTTGGGTCATGATATAATCTATACCTATATAATGTTATCATGTAGGAACCGGAGCTCCTCGTGATCATCCTCCACGCGGCTAGCTTTTTTGCATCTTGAAGATATGTTTGTGGCAAGTTCTCAAGTTTGGGGACACTAGCTATGCTACTCTTGCTTTTGTTATTTCTTTATGATAAACTCTTGCTACTATGAGGGTGAGTCCAATATATGTTTAAAGGTGTTATTAGAACAAATGATGTACTTATACTTTGAGCTTTGACTCTTTTATACTTTATCCTATTAAAGACTTTCCTTAGTCCAATTTTCCCTTGTTTATATTCTTGTTATTATTTACATTGCTTTCGCGACCAAGGATGTCTAATCGATATTCTAAGAGGCTTATTTGTTACCCTTCGGGTTCCCATTCGCCATGTTATATTTATGCCCTAGGCTAGGGTCGTGAAAATATTATGCATCTCTTGATTATAGAACCCATAGGGTAAAATTCTAATTACCTAATGAGTCCATCGTTCTGTGGAAAGTCATGATGTGGTGGTCAAAGGTACATTCATTTATTGTCATAAAGCCCAAAAGTTGATTTTTAAGGCTTGTCTTTGTCATCTTGTAAGGGTTAGGGATGTTGAATCCAACGTCCTTCCTATTGAGTTGTTTCGGTGGTTAATGAGTTTCTTGATGTCTTTCCTTGCTAGGCCTCACCTTGCTAGAGTTGAAGGCCTTGGCGAGTGATTGTAAAGTGTAGGTTTTCTCCCAAGGGGGAGATGGTGCCCTTAGGTACCAAGGTATATTGTGTGTGCCAAATGTGGATAACTTGAAAGAATTGATCTTCAAGGAGGCCCATAATTCATCATATTCCATTCACCCAAGTTCTACAAAGATGTATAGAGACTTGAGGNCGAACATCAAAGGTCGGGTAGCCTAGCCCAAGATATAGAGATTCCTACTTGGATGTGGAAAGAGGTCAACATGGATTTTGTGGTTGGTTGCCTAAAACTAGGAAGCATTTTGACTCTATTTGGGTTGTTGTCGATAGAATGACAAAGTTGGCTCACTTTCTACAAGTCAAAACCACTTATGAGGCTAAAGATTATGCCAAATTGTATATAATGAGTTGGTTAGATTGCATGGTGTTCCCTTTTCTATCATATTGGATCGTGGTGCTCAATTTGCTTCTAACATTTGGAGGTCCTTCCAAAGAGGTCTTGGTACCAAGGTTAAGCATAATACAACTTTTCATCCTCAACCGGATGGTCAAGCCGAGAGGACTATCCAAACTCTCGAGGATATGCTTAGGGCTTGTATTTTGGAGTTTAAAGGTAGTTAGGATGAACATCTTTCACTTACTAAATTTGCTTACAACAATAGTTACCACTCAAGTATTGGTATGGCTCCTTTTGAAGATCTTTATGATAGGTGTTGTAGATCCCTAGTTGGGTGGTTTGAAATGGGGGAAATTATTTTGCTAGGTCCGAATTTGGTCATGGAAGCCTTGAAAAAAGTGAGCTTGAAAAGGGAGAGATTGAAAATAGCCCAAAGTAAATAAAAGCCCTATTCCGGTGTGAGGAGAAGAGATCTTGAATTTAAGGTCTGTGATTGGGTTTACTTGAAAGTCTCACCTATGAAGGGT
The DNA here is from genome assembly GCA_000787875.1 of Solanum virginianum. Lineage (NCBI taxonomy): Eukaryota > Viridiplantae > Streptophyta > Magnoliopsida > Solanales > Solanaceae > Solanum > Solanum virginianum. The sequence goes on from DF362173.1 coordinate 46,024, forward strand.
GTGGTTCAATTTGGTAAAAAGGGGAAATTGAGCCCAAGGTTTGTGGGTCCCTATAAAGTTTTGAGGAGCGTGGGTAAGGTTGCATATGAGTTGGAGTTGCCTATGGAGATAAACATGGTTCATCCGATCTTCCTTGTGTCCATGTTGAGAAAGTGTGGGTGACCCAAGTGCTATAGTGCCCTTAGATGTTGTGTGTTGTAGAAGATAATTTGACCTATGAGGAGGTCCCAATGGAGATTTTGGATAGGCAAGTAAATTGGGATAGGTTCCCGTAAGGCGGGGGTTACTTCTTTGAAATGGGATGGGCTCACATAAGGTGAAGTATGGTTTACCTTGGCAAGTAGACCAACTCTTTACCAATGAGGAGGTCCTTTGGAGGAACCAACAAGTTGAAAGTACCACATGGGAAGCCGAGGCGGACATGAGAAAGCGATATCCATATCTTTTCCATTTTACTCAAGCTGAAGGTACTATTTTAAGTCCCCTATATGATTTCAAGTCCTCAGTTTCAGCCCTCATGTTATTTTTCAAGCATCCGTGTTTATGTTGACAAGTTTATGGTGATTTTTGACATTTATGTTGAGATTTTTGAAAATAATGTTTAAATGCATTTGGTGCATTCATGTTAGGCTGAAATCTTTCTGATCACTTCTCTCATGCATGTTTCTTTGACATTTGGAGATGAATATTTCCAAGGGGGAGATATTGAAACGCACCAAAAATATGCTTCGAAAATGCCCATAATCATAATTTTCATATATCTCAAAATTCGTGCATGATATCGAAAATTTGACTTCACATTCTCAATCATGGGGCAAAATTGAGTGGGAAATAGGTATAACCCAGATTTTAGAGGACCTGAGGCAAAAAATAATTTTTTCTAATTTTTGAATAACTGTGTCTGTCTGCCCCAGGCCGCGACGCGCTTGGGCGCGGATTAGTGTTAATTTTGTCTTCGCATTGGGTCCGTGTAACGGACCAGACACGGATCAATGTTAATTTTTCCTTAATTTTTCTATCTCAGCCAAGGGCATTGGGGTCATAGCCCCATGTCCACTTATGCATGAAAATACCCATACTAAGCCATTTTTCAACTCTATGTCACTCAAAACCCTCACAGAAACCTCTACAAGACATAACCAAATATTTCATTCAAATTTCAAGCTTAACTTTGGAACTCATGGATTCTCTTCAAGCTCATCTCAAGAAAACCCATGTTTGAGGTATGTGGGTTTCATCCATTGGGTGATTTCACCCATGAAGCCTTCTTTTTATGAAAATTGCATATTTTCAAGTTGTATTACCTATGAGTATCTCTTATTATAGATTATGAATATAAATTATGTTGGAGTTTTATGAAATGTTAATTTATAATGCATGATTATCTATTTCAAGCTTGTACCATGAATTGATTTTTTCTATTGAGACTATGCATGTTTTAAGTCATGAAACTATGATCTATTATGAGATTTGATGATGGATTTTAAGATACCCTACATGGGGGTTTTAATACATGTTGGTGGGTTGATAAGCATTAAGTTTTCTCATCTTATTTGACTTGTGTGCCAAATGTGGATAACTTGAAAGAATTGATCTTCAAGGAGGCCCATAATTCATCATATTCCATTCACCCAAGTTCTACAAAGATGTATAGAGACTTGAGGTAGTGAACTAGTATCATGAACCCACCAAGTGTTTGATAAAATGTCAAGTTAAGAATTCTCAAGTTATTGATGATCTATCTCATGATTTACAAGTCAAGTGACTATAGAATGATTAAGGGCTTTCAATTATGTATTGAATTCATGAAAAGTACCTATGATTTTACAAGTATCAAGTTAAGCCCTATTTCAAGATATTTACCTCTTTTGAGCCATTCATGTTAAAGCAAGGGTTCATGTATGATTATGATCTACTCTCATGTTCAAGTAAGCCTCACTACTACAGGTCAAACATGTTTCAAGAGCTAGTCGTGCCATGTTTTCGTGTTTCTTACAAGCATGATCTACTCTCATGTTTCAAGTTAGGCTCACTATTAGAGGTCAAGCATGTTTAAGAGCTACTTATGTCATGCTTTCATGTTTCTTACAAGTTATTAAAGTATGATTATTACAAGTATTTTGTGGGATTAAACTTAGCACCAATGAATTGGACGTTGGCGTGGACTATCTTCAAGGGTCCATACTCATTTCTTCAAAATATGTACCAACATAGGATTATACTTTTCCCTTGCTATACTAATTGACCCATTTAGTGCACTTTATCATGAAATCCACCCTGAAATGGGATAGGTTCCCGTAAGGCGGGGGTTACTTCTTTGAAATGGGATGGGCTCACATAAGGTGAAGTATGGTTTACCTTGGCAAGTAGACCAACTCTTTACCAATGAGGGGTAATCAATGGGATTCCAAGTTGTACCTCGCTTGGTCTTACTTTTGTTAGTTAGTGAAATGCCCTAAAAAATGCCCGCAAATGTGCCTCAGAAATGCCCATATTTATAATTTTCATATATCTCAAAATTCGTGCGTGATATCAAAAATTCGGCTTCATATTCATGATCAGGGGAAAACATTGAGTCAAAAATGGGTCTAACCCCTATTTTAGAGCAACCATATCAAAATTTCATTTTCCAAAATTTTCAAAAAATAGAATCGATCCGCACCCCTGGGGTGACGAGGCCATGATGCAAACTTGTGTAAAGTTGGCCTCCGTGTTGGGTCTGCATCACGGACTAGATGCGGACCTGTATATTTTCTTGCCAGTTTTTTTTAGTTCGGCTAAGGTTTTGAGGCCTTGGGTCTATGCCTTCCTATGCGTAAAATCACCTATACTTAATCATTTTTCAACCCCATATCATTCAAGACATTTCAAAAAACCCTCTCAAACACCTAACCACATATTTCACTCCATTTTAATTTTCCCAAACTCACTTCCGGATCTTAAGGAATTCATTGAAGCTTCAAGTTCTTATTTAAATCTTCATCAAGGAAATCTCCAAAGTTGAGGTATGTGTGTTTCAACCATTGGGTCCTTTAACCCATGATGCCCAACCTTTTTTCTCATGTAAATTTCATGTTTTCAAGTTGATTTTCTATGAGTATCTTTTACTATGAATTTTGAATATAAACTATGTTAGGGTTTCATAAAATGTTGCTGTTTAAGCAAGTTTTGAGCTTTGAATCTATGTTCTATTATGAGATTTGATAAAGGGTTTCAATATATATCGCATGATGGTATTACCAAGTGTTGGTGGGTTGATCTACATTAAATTTTCTCATATTATTTCACTCTTGAATTGCATGATTTTGAACTAGCATTATACACCCACCAAGTGTTTGATAAAATGTCTGGTTTAGGGTTCTTGACTTATTGATAGCCTATTGCATGATTTATGATTTTAGAAACTTCATAAATGAAAGTAATGTATTTATGTATTGATTTCTTGAAAACTATCTATAATGTTGCAAGTTGACAACACCCTGTTGAGGGGGTGCTTTTCATGAACCACTATGATGGAGGGTTATTTGTCCATCTACCATTTAAGGGGTGTATACCCTGACCACTATGATGGAGGGTGGTATGTTCATCTACCAATTATGGGGTATATACCTTGACCACTATGATGGAGGATGATATGTCCATCTACCAGTTAAGGGGTATATACCTTGACTACTATGATGGAGTGTGTGATGTCCATTTACCGATTGAGGGGTATATATCTCGATCACCCTTCAAGGGGGTGCTATACCTTAGATTCCAAGAACTACTGGCTTGGTCTATGATGATGGTGTCTTCCTCAACATGTATTATGTTCTATATAAGTATGTTTTACTTCAAGCATTGATCATGCATGCCATGTTGCTAATATACTATCTCTTGTTTATGTATATACATTTCTTTGATTATGTTGCATATCTCTTATTGCATTGAATCTTATATATTAAGTACATTCCAACGTACTAACACATACTCTATGCCTACATGAATTCATGGTTATGTCTTTTGGGTTGACCAATAGATCTTATGAATAGGACC
>DF362172.1:4590-45292 GCA_000787875.1 Solanum virginianum
ATGAAATATTTTTCTGATGTTTGCATACGAGTTTGACTTCTATACCTCTGTTGGTCTATCACTCTTATTTATACTTGTGCTTTTTGCTTTACATATTCGATATGTATTATACTGACACCCTTTTCTTCGGGGGCTGCGTTTCATGCCCGCAGGTTCAGACATACAGGGTAGCAGGATTCCAGCTTAGGCCCTCAGTAGCAGAAAAGTCTGTGTATTCTGTACATCTATTATATATTTAGGACTTGCCACCTGTCTGGATATTTCGTATGTATAATATGTTTATTAGGCGGTAGGACCGCAGCGGTGACCTTGTCGGCCTGCGAATATACATGTATGTGTTGTGACTCTTCTGTTAGTTTGCTGGACTTTGCTATTTCAGGTGGCTAGTCAGTATTATAGAGGAAACTCTACCAAAATTTTGTAAAATGAATAGTAACTCATATTGGTATCTGATTTGGTTATGTGTTCTGGACGCCCCAAACGGGTGTCAGTCACGGCCCATAGCTTGGGTCGTGACACAAATGATGTACTTATGCTTTGAGCTTTTACTCTTCCATGTTTTATGCCATCAAAGACATCCCTTAGTCCCTTTATCATTATTTATACTCTCTTATTGTTGCTTAATTGCTTCTGCAACAAAGGATGTGTAAATGATATTCTAAGAGCCTTGTTTGGGGTCCCTTTGGGTTTCCATTCATCCTGTCACGTCTAGGCCCTAGACTTGGGTCGTGATAATAGAGCATGGTCTGTATAATATAGATTTATCACGAGATGCTTTAGCTAGGGTTCAAGTTATCTAGGATAGGTTGAGGAAAGCTCAGAGTTGACATCAAAGCTATGTCGATTGCGGACACCGCTTTTTGTGGTTTGAGGTTGGTGACAAAGTTTTTTAAGGGTATCACCCCTAAAAGAAATGATGTGGTTTAGTTGGCAGGATAACCTTACCCTCGATATATTAGGCCTTGTGAGATTCTAAGATGTTGGGCCAATTGCATATGAGTTAGCCCTACCTATAGCATGTTCTACTAACCCCCTTTAATACCCTTTTTCAGACTCCAATTGGGTCCATTTTGGACCAATTTATCAGCCCAATTCTCCAAAAAAAATCCCAGCCCATTCCCTTCATCATGCATACTTATCCCTCAAACAAACCCATAATTTCTTGTAATCCTTTTCTCTTCTTACACATCCTTTTTACTTCACGTGTATTCTCCCATAATGGCAACCTGCAATGACTAGTGTTAAAACCGTATCGAAATGCAATAAGCGACAATGATAACCCAGAAAAACTTTGAGAAAACGATCCTAAAACCCCAATTGTAATGATCTAAATCTTGTATAACATTGTTGGAGCTTAAAAATTTTGATTTCGGGATGTTTTGGACATATGTGATACTTCAAGGGAGATCTCATAGTCCGTGTGAGGTGAAACAATCCGTGTGGCCTCTAGTGAAGTGACACTTAGAGTGGAGTTTCAAGCAAAGGCACTCTATACTTGGACCTCACACAGGCCATATGTCACTTCACGGACCATATGGAGGGTCTTGTGTAGGCCTTAGGCTTGTAACCCTTCTGTTTGGGACTAAATGAGGGTACACGGACCATGTGGTGTTTCTCGGGACTTGAGGCCCTTCGTATGGCTTTCGGAGTGAAATATTTTCTAAGTATAGGATCACTGTATTGTAACTTCTTATGGGAGATTTTTGTCTAAGGGAGGTGACACGGGCAAAGTCATGGACCATGTGATACCATGCGAACCATGTGGCCCTTCTGTGAAGTCAATTTCATCAAATTTTTCTAAGTATGGGACTTTTGTTCTGGACCTTTATTGAGCAAAATTATTATAAGTGTGGGTTCACGAGAAAGTACATAGTCCATATAGTGCCACATGGACCATATACCCTTTCTTGAAGTGGTGATATCCAATTTTTCAACTCATTTCATTAATGGTATTTTCATAAATATGGTTATTTCTAATGGTCTTTTGGGACTTCTTAAGCTACCTAAAGACTTCCTAATGACCTAAACCCTATTCTTAATATTGAAATTCAATCCTTACATTTGAAAATTTTCTCAAACCACTCTCAAAGAACTCTTGTGGATTGCAAACTTGTAAATCAAGAGAACTCATTCCTTCTTCAAATGTCTCTTGGGACTTCTCCAATTTTGTCAAACTATATGGGTTTGTATCCTTGGTTCCTTCCAACCAAGGAGACCCAAGTCTTTTCAAGTAATTTTCATGCATTTAAGCTTACCTTAAATATGGGATTTCACTATTATGATTTATTAAAATTAATTGATATACGATTTTAAGTTAATTTAAGCCCTAACATGATGTTTTACAAAGAGGTTATGAAATTATGAATGTGCATGTCCCCTTTTTAAGCTTGTCTTGTGAATGGGTGATCTATTTTATGGTTCAAATGTAGATTTTACTTATGTTTTACTTGAATCTTATAATATGTTGTCAAATTAAGTTTGAATCTATAAAATCCATGCCTTTCTCATCTCATTCATAGCATATGCATTCATGTACATGGGATTTTATGACAATTATGAAGTGAGTTAAGCTCAATTATGTTTATGCATATGATTTTTATAAGGTATTAGTTATGACAAAAATGTGATCACATAAGTGTCTATGATATTTGCTCATTGAGCATATTGGGTGTTTACACCTCATTTAGATATTGTGAATGGGCTATTCCTATGCATGAGTATCATGATTATGAACTATGATTTGGCATTTGAGTCTAAATATGAAATCTATGAATGATGTTTGGCTTTCAAGTCCCAATTATGCATTTAAGTGATTTGAAATAACTTGCACCTCTTTTGAAATCATGTATACATACATATATTCCTGTGGGATGATGATTTAGCACTGATAGATTGGAGGCGTCAGGGCTATCCCCAAGGGCCCTCTCCTTTTCCTTGAGCTATATGCCAGCATAGGTATATGTATACGACCATCAACGAAATAGGAGGCCGTTAAGGTGCAGTTACAATATTGGTATGATATGATAAATTATGAAAGTCTTATCCTAAATGGGAGACCCTAAGGAAGGCTACTTATCTGAAATAGGAGGCCCATAAGGAGAAGTGTGGTTTACCTTTGGCAAGTGGACCACTTATTTTTCAATGTGGGGATAATATCTAGATTTCAAGTAATAGTTCACTTAGTCTTATATGTCGATTGAGGTCACATCCCCACTATATATAAGTATTTTTGCATTTCATGCATCATGGACTTCATAGCATATTGTATACTACTCTTCCTTTGAGATATGATTCTTTCTATATTATGTTCCCTTGTCATTTAACATTGAATGCAGGTTTGGTATGTCATATACATTGTATCTCACATACTTAGTACATTCAAATGTACTAATCCATACTTTTTCCTACAAGATCTCACCATGTAGGGACCGAGGAGTACCTTCATTCACCGTACGACATCTAGCTTGGATCTCAATTTTGTTTATTAAGGTGAGTGCTACCTTCCATGGACAAAGAAACATAACCTATGGTGCTTTACTTATTTTATTGACTTTGAGGGTGAGCCAAAGTATGGCTTGGCCCTCAACTTATCTTATGTTAGAGGCATTGTTGGATATCTTTTAAACTCCTTTACGCTTATATGTTATGTGTTATGATTGGAGGTTATGTCATGGCTTTGGCTATATATTTGTTATTGTTATGTGAAATAGATGTAAGCCTTATGATATGGTTATGTGTATGATATGCAAGATCCTATGTCCCAAATTGCCCCATACCACCTCATAGTATTTATATGCTACGTACTTTGTGGATTCATTTTACTCCCATTCCCTATGATACCCCCATAGTATGAGTCATATTCTATGGTCACTTAGAATTATATGTCTAATATTCGAATACGCTTCCGAACTGATGCTGTGAATGCGGATACTATAAGGCTTGTTTGGGGACTCTCAAGTTCCCATTCGCCATGTCACTCCTAGACCCTAGGTACGGGTCATGACAAGCTTGGTATCAAAACACTAGGTTTATAAATGGTCTTCAGAGTTCAATGTGCCACGTCAAGTAGAGTTCTCTTCATGGGTATGAGGTGCACTATACTGATGAGTGGGATGCTAGAACGACATTCTATTAATCACCTCACTTCTTCATGTCTTATGTCATGATATTGTTCGTATATTTGATTTCCTTATCATTATGGTGTCCTTGCTTCATAACAGAAGATGCCTCGAGGAACAACTCCCAAACAAGCACTGATTAATGAGGATTGAGCACTTCAAGGGCTTATATAAGATGATCACCTTATGTTCTTTTTTCATCAACACTTAGAAATATAAGAGAAAAAGAGCAAAAGTTGAAGAACTTCCAAGAGGAGCTCTCGGCCTAAGAGCAAAAAAATTGAAATTCATTTTTGTCCATTCAAAAAATTATTTGTTGATGCAAACCCCCTATTTTGAGGTCCCTAAGTAGCGTGGAAGTGTTGTTGGAGCCATTAATCATATATTTTATCCATTCCAAAAATTATTTATTGATGGAAACCCCCTATTTTAAGGTCCCTAAGTAGCGTGGAAGTGTTGTTGGAGCCATTAATAATCTATTTTCTCACCATTGGAAACCCTATCCCATTTTTGGAATTGAAGAGAAAAGGTAAGATTTAATATTATTTTATGTGTTATAAAGGTTGTAAGCATGTTGTAGTATGTTAAAATGAAGGAAAATCATGAAATATTGAATGTTGGAAGTGAGTTCTGTGTGTAAGGGTGTTGGGCCGTATAGGTATATGTATGTAGTGTTGTGTTGTGTTGTGTTGTGTTGGAACTATGAATTGATGCCTAGTTAGTATTTTATGATCATGTAGGGTGAATGATGATTGAGAATCATCCATATGTGTATGTTGGTGTGCTAGCCAAAATTATGAATATGGTTAAATGATGAAAGGGAGTTATTGTTGTTATGTTACCTTTTGAATTGATTTTGATGTTGCTAGGTTGTTGTTGTTGATTAATTGGACCGAGTTAAAATCTCAGGGTGACCTACTTTCAGGGGAAATGCTGCCCAAATTTTTGTAGAATTAAGGGCAAAGTTGGAATTTAATGCTCAAAAAGTCTTTAGCTAATTGTTTGGCATGTTATGGCTTGTTTGTAGACCTTGGGCTGTCCGAAACATAAGTTGAATTTAGCTTGCATTTGGATTATATTGGAGAGCATTTGAGGTATGTAAAGCAATCTTCCTTTTCGTCATGCCTTAGTTAAAAGAGGCTATGATACGAGCCTCGAGAAAAAACTCTATTCTCACAATCCGAGTATGTTTATTATTTAGATTTGTTCCTTGGTATTCTTGTGTTAAAACATCATAACTTTGATCCTTATGTCTTTGGAATTTATAAATTGCAAAGGGTATGTGAAAACTTGATTAGTTTTGAAAGAAGTTATTCTTTAATGATTTTAAAACTACAAACGTCCATAACTTTTACAGAAAGCTTGGATTGCTTTGAAATTCCTCGTAGGAGTTTGTATGATCTAGGATGAGTATGTTCTCCGTAAGTTGGGCCAGTTCGAGCCTCCACCATCTGTGGGTCCCGCGATGCCCTTTATGTAATTTTAGTAACTTTTGAAGGAATATGTAATAATTGTTCTTTAGATTTCAAATATGGCTACATTACTTATCTTTTGGATTTATGACAAGGATTTTAGGCATATGATTACTCACTACTCCGCTCGTGCTTACTATTATGATATCGTTCACCGGTTCCTGGGCTGGTTGTTTATCGTACGCATTATGATATACTCTGGTGTTATGCTGTGTTTACAGTTCACCGAGCTCCTCCCTCGAGGGATGGGTTCTGCTTTTGTTTGGTGTTATGATGTATTTGGCGTATGCTGTGTTGTGATACGTGATGGGGATTCAGAGATTTGAAACTTTCTAATGTTATGCTGTGTTATGGCGCCATTGACGGGCGGGCGACCATAGTTCCTGTGCCCTATGCATGATTTGTATTTTGAAAATAAACATTTTAATATTTTTGGATATGCATTTTCCTTCCATACATTTGCTTCGGTTATTACTCAGATTTATATTTTGTACATTCTGCTTTGCATACTTTATACGTATTTTGTACTGCCCCCTTCTTTGGGGGCTGCGTTTCATGCCCGCAGGTGCAGATGTACAGTTTGGTGACCCCCAGCTTAGGACACCCTTCTGCTGTTTGGAGTGCTCCCCCTACTTTGGAGCCTACCTTTGGTATGTACCCTCGTTCATTGCTTTGTATATATTTACTCAAGGGTATGGTGGGGCCTTATCCTGTCCTATGATTCTGTCAGTCTATTTAGAGGTTTGTGGACATATATGTGCGTGGGTTGTGCCTAGTCCATTTGAATAGACTTGCATGATGTGTATGTTTGGCGGCTTTAACCGCCATGGTGGCCTTGTCAGCCCGTATACATATATATGTTGTTCTGTTGACTCTGTGTGGTCTCTGTTGGTATCTTTTGATGTGTAGGGTTATTTTGGGATAGTCCGTAAAACAAAGGAAACTCTGGCAAAAATGTTTTAAAATATAAGTCATCTTTTGTAACTCAGCTTTGTGATTGTGTTTGGGTGCCCAATCCGGGCACTAGTCACGGCCCACGGGGTTGGGTCGTGACAATTCTTTTCCTTTTTCTCTTCATTCTCTATATTTGATTTTTGTATGTTCCTCTTTTTGTTTCCTTCTCATTTCAGTTTCTTGCCAACGATACTATGTAACTACACAAAAAATAAGTTAGCCAAATTATATATCAAAATTTAATAATTCATATTGACAGGAACATAGTACTGATGGGTCCAGCGTTGAAAAAAATATTAGATGAGAACAAATTAGAGTGCAATTATTTAGAGTGAAACTACTAAATGAAACCTTCTCCTTATACTAAATAAAAAAATAGAACATATCATGCACATATGAAAATCTTTTACCAATTCTAGTAACATGGAAAAAGAATAAATGAACTTTCTTTTTTAAATAACAATTTGATTTTCCTAGTACAGATTATGGAACAAAAAGGATTTTTTTACCAATCATAAGTTCTTTTACTAATGCCAAACATAGATCGAGAATTGAAATCATACAAATTTGAAACTATTCAATTACACATTATACATTGATACATGTGGCCATCAATTTAAAATTTAGTGAACATATCAAACAATAATTAATTACTTTACTACAAAGGCAAGGGGTGTGTTGCATACATATATCAATAAATGTTATTCTTTAATATCCAAATGAGAGATAAAAGAAATAAATAAAAATAATTTCAATTCCACATCAGTAGAAATAATCAATAATCTTTGGGAAGCAGTAACACTTGCTAGGTCAAAATGCAAAAGAACAAGCCAATAAAATGGGGAAAGTGGATGAAAAAATTAGAATAGATTTCGAACCACGCCCCGAGCGGGTACCGTTGGTGTGGCTGGCACTTGAAGACCATTGTTGATTCCCCAAGAGAACCACCTGTCCTCATCGTCACATCCCACTCAATAGTAGAAGAATATTCAAATAAAACAATCAAAGATACGATAAAGAATTCATAAAATAGTCTCCAAATAAATCAAGTTTGAAAGATAAAATACTCAACGATACTCTACTCAAGATCTCTGAAGCCTCTGCTTCTAAACTTCTAGATGGTACAATGGCAAGCCATGGCTACCCAACTCAGAAAAATAGATATATCTAATAAAATAAGAGAAAGGCTCCTCCGGATGCCAAGGAGGGATCACCAACTTTGGGAATCAGGAACTTTGAACCTCAACGATGTACCTACTGAAGTCCTCTATCATTTGTGTCTACATCATGAAATGATGCAGTGCCGAGTGGCATCAGTACATAGAATGTATGGTATGTAAAATAGTTTAAAGAAATAGATAAGGCTCAAACTCAAATTAACTAACTTAACTCAAGACTTAACTTATCCACCTCATAACTCAACTTAAATAAATGATGCAAGTTTAATGTTTTGAAAATTATGCTTTAGGATTAGACTCAATATTTAATGCAACTCAGTTCGAAAATCAAGATATGTTACTCATGTGTTATGTGAAATATTCTCTAACTGACACAACTCTCCATCACCATGATTTTTGGTGATATACAATGAAATAGACGTTGTTGCGATGTCCACCCTAAGATTTCCATGGTAAAGTGTGTCGACATCTCCCTCTCTCTCCGATCCTAAGAGAGTGTCCATTTATTGGGAAATGGGCCGCCAGGGTTGACTGCACCACCATCCTATGTTGGCAATGTAGTTCTAGGGTATTTGCTATCACCCAACTCGGTGCTCAACACTCCTTCCAAGACTAAAATATACTCATAAATATAAACTCAAACTCACCTCGAATAACTGCATAACTCAAAATCGGAACTCAATGCAATGCAACTTAAGACTCTAATTCACATCATGGAAGACTCACTATTTATAATCAAGTACATCATATAATCCAGGCTCAGCATGTAAGACATAACAAGTATTCTTTACATGCCATATACGAAATAAGAAAATGCACTTCTCAGGCTCAACTTACTCAACTTAGAAAATTAGATTCAAAATCTTAATTTAGTTAACACCAATAAAAGCAGTAAGTTTTAGAGCTAGGATATCAAGCATACAATTAAGACTTCTCTTTCTAATTTTAACAATGCAACTCATTAATTCACTCATGTACATCCATGAAGTCTTAGATATGTATAATAACTTAGAACTCAACATCACAAGATTTACATTATCCGATTGTTTCTCATGAATATTTACTCAAGTAGACGGAAGGGGCACATGGATGAACTCAATTGAATGCTTTAGCTAGCCTTACATACCTAGAATATAGGATGATGCAATTCTCCATAAGGACTTGACCCCGACCTCAGGAACCCTCCCATCTTCTTTTCTTCTCTCAAGAACTCTAATCTAAATTATGCATAAGAGGCTTTAGAATTATTTTTGACATCCCTTTTTGACTAAAAATGATCTATTTTGAACATGGTTTAAGTTTAGGATGGGTGGAGAAAGGTTTAGAATGCCCCTCACGAAATTAAGAAAAAATGTCTGTCTCAGAACAAGGGGGTTCGCATCATAGTTAGGTGTTTTTCGCCTAAAATTCTCCAAACGAGTTTTGTAATCTCATAGAAAAGTTTTGGACAGAAGCCAAGTGTTGGTTCATAGAAAGTGCACTTTGCACATGTGTCGTACACCCTAACTAGTTCTCATTTTCACATTAAAAAATTATCTTTTGATCCGGTTGCTCTAAAAGTCAACTGAGACCATTTCCCCACTCAATTGTTCATGTTGATTGCATAGTTGATGTTGGATTTGCCATCAGACCATGGAAAGACACATTATGTGCACATTCCTCCTCTAAGGGTACTTTACTACAAAGACAAGGAGTGTGTTGCATACAATTATCAATAAAAGTTATTCTTTAATATCCAAATGAGAGATAAAACAAAAAGAAAATTCAAATCAACATTCGTAGAAATAATCAATAATCTTTGGGTAGTAGTAACACATGCTAGCTCAAAATGCAAAAGAGCAAGTAAATAAAATGGGGGAAATTGGATGACAAAATTATAATAGATTTCGAAAGTGTCACGCCCCGAGCGGGCATAATTGGTGTGGCCGGCACTTGAAGAACTATTGTTAATTCCCCAAGAGAACCACCTAACCTCATCATCACATCTTACTCAACAGTGGAAGAATATTTAAATGAAATCATCAAAGAATTGATAAAGATATCATCAAATAGTCTCCAAATAAATCTCCAAATACTCAACGATACTCTACTCAAGGTCTATGAAGCCTTTGCTTCTAAACATCTAGATAGTACCATGACAAGCCATGCTACCCAAGTTAGAAAAAATAGAAATAACTTATTAAATAAAAGAAACACTCCTCTGGATGCCAAGGAGGGATCAGCAGCTCTGGAAATCATGAACTCTCAACCTCAATGATACATCTACTGAAGTCCTCTATCACTTGTGTTTGCATCATGAAATGATGCAGTGTTGAGTGGTGTCGGTACGTAAAATGTATGGTGTGTAAAATAGCACAAGAAAATAGCTAAGACACAGACTCAAATCAACTAACTCGACTTAAGAATTAGCTCATCCACCTCATAACTCGACTTAGATAAATGATGCAAGTTTAAAGTTTTGTAAACCATGCTTTAGGATCAGACTCAATCTTTAATGCAACTCAGTTCAAAAATCATGATATGTTACTTAACTGTTGTTTGGAAGTTTGTTTAACCGACATAACACTCCACTACCATGAGTTTTGGTAATACACAATAAAACAGACGTCGTTTCCACCTCCACCCTAAACTTAGCATAGTAAAGTGCATCAACCTCTTTCTCTCTCTTTGATCCTAAGAGAGTGTCCATTTATTGGGACAAGGGCTGCCAGAGTTGACTGCACCACTATCCTATCCTAGCAATGTATTGGGGTGTTTGCTTTCACCTAACTCGGTACTCAATATTTCTTCTAAGACTAAAATATGGTCATAAACATTAACTCAAACTCACCTCGAATCAGCTCAATAACAACTTTCTCAAGTAACTCCATAACTCAAAATGGGAACTCAATGCAATACAACTCAAGACTCTAACTCACATCATGCAAGACTCTTACTAATTACAATCAAGTACATTATATCATCCAGGCTCAACACGTAAGACATAACAAATATTCATCACATGTATATACGAAACAAGAAAATGCACTTCTCAAGCTCAACATACTCAATTTAGAAAACTAGATTCAAAATCTTAATTTAGTTAACATGCAAAGAAAGCAGTAAGTTTTAGGGCTAGGATATCAAGCATATGATTAAGACTTCTATTTCTTAATTTTAACAATGCAACTCATCAATTTACATATGTACATCCATAAAGGCTCAGATATTTATAACAACTTAGAACTCAAGATCACAGGATTTACATTATTCGATTGTTTCTCATGAATATTAACTCAAGTAGATGGAAGGGGCACATGGATGAACTCAATCGAATGGTTTAGGTAGCCTTACATACCTACAAATATAGGATGATGCAATTCTCCACAAAGATTTGACCTTGACATTAGGAACCCTCATTTCTTCTTTTCTTCTCTCAATAACTCTAATCTAAATTGTGCGTAAGAGGCTTTAGAATTATTTTCAAAATCCCTTTTTGACTAAAACAAATCTATTTGATGATAGTTTAAGTTTAGGAGAGATGGGGAAAGGTCTATGATGCCCCTCATGAAATTAAGAAAAAAGGTTTGCTCGGAACATGGTCATCCGCATCACAGTCGGGTGTTTTTCGTCGAAAATTCTTCGAATGAGTTTTCTAATCTAGTAGAAAATTTTTGGACAAAAGTCAAGTGTTGGTTCGTGGAAGGTGCAGTTTGCACATGTGTCGAGTACCCTCACTAGTTTTTATTTTCGCATCAAAAAATTATCTTTTGATCTGGTTGCTCTAAAAATCAACTGAGACCACTTCCCCACTCAATGTTTTATGTAGATTGCATATCTGATGTTAGATTTTCCATCGGAGCATGAAAAGATGCATTATACATACATTCCTCCTCTAGGGGTATTTTGGTAATTTATTGTGTGTTACATTATCTCCCCATTGGAATCATTTATCCTCGAATGAAGAGTGAAGATGGGTCTCAAGGCATGAATAGACTCAAGGCTCATCTCAATACTCACTCAATAACTTAGACTCTTAACTCCTCCTCAACCTCAAAAAACTCTAGTTAGACTCATGAATATACATATTAACTGGTAAATAGAAACATCAATTAAGTCAAGGGTAAGAACATTACCTTCAACATCTTCATCTTCAGGAACGAATTGATGCGGGTATTTGGAAGGTTACTTATGAGTTAGAGTTGCCTTCTGAGTTAGACATAATTCATCATGTATTCTACATCTCGATGTTGAATAATGCTTGGGAGATTTTGAGTTGGTGATCCCTTTTGAGAGTATTGAAGTAAAGGATAGTTTTTCCTATGAGGAGATTTCTATCCAAATTCTTGATCATCAGGTTCGCAAATTGAGAATCAAAGAGATTACCTCGGTCAAAGTCCTGTGTAAAAATTAATTCTTTGAGAAAGCCACATGGGAAGCTGAGGAAGAGATGAGAGATAAATATTCACATCTATTCATGCCTGATGATGAGAATTTTGAAGGTAATTTCCTTACCCTTGACTTAAATTGATTTATCTATTCTTTCGTTGATATTTCTAGTTGTGAGATTGAGTAGAGTTTGTTAAGGTTGATCAGGAGTCGAGGGTTTGAGTTATTGAATGAGTATTGAGATGAGTCTTGAGTATATTCCTGCCTTGATATCCACCTTTACACATCATTCGAGGACAAATGATCCTAAGGGGGAGATGATGTAACACTTGGTAAAATTACCAAAATGCCTCTAGAGAAGAGATGTGTACATAATGCATCTTCCTATATTTTGATGGAAAATACGAGGCCATATATATGATCAACATGACAAATTGAGTAGGGAAGTGGTCTTGGTTAATTTTTAGAGAAACCGAATCAACAGATAATTTATTTGTGTAAAAATAATTTCCAATGAGAGTGCATGACAGATGTACACATAATGTGTCTTCCCATATTTCAATGGCAAATATGATCAACATGAAAAATTGAGTAAGGAAATGGTCTTGGTTAATTTTCAGAGAAACAGAATCAAAAGATAATTTATTTGTGCAAAAATAATTTCAGTGACGGTATGCAAGAGGTGTATGATACGCACCTACTGTGGACATGTACTGAAATTATGTTCAAAAATTACGGGATTAGAAAACTCGTTTAAAGAATTTTCTATGAAAACCCCCAAAAATGCACAAGGACCACATCACGGACCCCATGTTCTGTGGCAAATATTTTCTTTTATTTTATGAGGGGCATTCTAGACCATTACCAACCCCTCCTAAACTTAAAAGATGATCTAGATAGGACATGTTGAGCATAAAAAGGATTTTTAATCCCTATTTTAAGTCATTTCTAACTTATTGAAAAAGATTATGGCTAATGGGAAGATAAGAGGAGTGAGGAATTGAGGAGGTTGAGGAGAGTTCTTTGAGGATTGATTGGCAAATGCTTCACACCAGGTATGTAAGGCAAAATTTAAGCATGAGATTATTCTCCCATGTGCCCCGTTGATGGTAATAGAGGAGTTAAGAGTTCGTGAGTCCCCATACATGTTTCTTAAAATATTTTTTTGAATATTTTCTTGAAAATTATATCTATTATATGTATTTTGATATCTTGGTGACCATCACGAACTAGTTTACTTGAATTAAATAATTTTCATGAGTTATTGAATAACCCTATATGTTATTTTATGAAAGCATGCATGAATAAACCTAGGGATGGAGTTAAGAGCCTTGACTTGAGTATGTTGATTGTAATATTGATGAGAGTATGAGGTTGAGTTAATTGAGCTTGATGATCCTAGTATTATTCATAATTGAGTTCTAGAGCTTTGTCTAAATTACTTCTTCTTAAAGATGATCTGAGTTCTTGGGTTCTTAAATGAGAACTGAGTCGATAAGTTGGTTGAGATGATAAGCTGAAGGCCCCATCTTAGTTGAGTTAATAAGATGATGAGAATCTCTATTAGACTAATTAAGATGATGAGTGCCTCCACGAGGCTAATCAAGATAATCAATTGAAATGAGGAGTTTTATAAGCATTAAGTCATGGGAGGAGTATCGAGCACCAAAATAAGTAAGTGTAAGTCCAACGAGCACTCATTAACTATGTCGGCAAGAATAGGTGAGGATTGAACCATCATATTTGAGGTTCCCTCGCAAGGAGGAATCCCTAAAATCAATAGAGGACTTTTGAGGCTGGATCCATTATGGATTCCAGTTGTTCCTTACTTAGTAAGTATGCAATGACTATGGAAAAATTAGCAAGATTGTTGTACAATCACTGGCTCATAATTGATTATTGTTAGATATGAGAAACTCTCAGAAAGTTCTCAGAATGAATAGTCAGAGTCGAGTTGAGTTAAGTTGAGTTCCATTGAGTTAAGTTGAGCTGATTGATGAGGTTTGATTAGTTAATGTGTCATGTGTCTACTCTTTATTCATTCTTTGGATAGACATTTCACATTCTAATTGAGTATGTTCTTAGTTAATGTATTTTCATATTATTCCACTTGTTTCTGTTTTATTCCACTATTTTACATACTCGTACATTCCACATACTAATGTCCCCTTTGATCTGCATCATTTTATGATGTAGAGGCAGGTACTAAAGATCGTCAACAGACTCATCATTGAGGATATGAGCATTCAGCTAAGTTGGTGAGCCTTCTTTACTTCAAAGGATCATTATTTACTTTTATCTAGCTTTATAGAGTTAGACTTGAGTTAGCTTTATTATTATTGAGTTGAGGTAGCCATGGGTTTGTCATTGGAATCTTTGATAGTGATAGAGGCTTCATAGGCTAGAGTTGAGTATTGATGTTGAGACTTGTTAAGCTAGTTTCTTCAAAACTAGCCTGTTTATATATTATGGTACTTGAGACTAGAATTGCCCATTTATCTTCTTTAGTCTTCTACTAAGTTTTCTTAGTTATATAGAATGAATGGATGTGATGAGACCAAGTGGTTTACTTTGGGACTAGCAATAGTCTTTGAATGCCGACCAAGTCTAGGATACCCTCCCAAGATGTGACAACATCATTTTATGATACAGAGATAGAAAGATTGTCAACATATGTATCGTTGAGGACTTATTGCAGTTAGTAGAGTTGGTAAGCCTCCTTTACTTCAGAGGATTATTATTTTATTTACATTTAGCTTTATAGAGTCAGACTTGTTTTGGACTAGCTTTACTTTTGAGTTAAGGTAGTCATGGGTCTATTAATGGACCCATTTAAGTAGTGATAGATGCTTCATAGACTAGAGTTAAGTGTTGATGTTGAGATTTTGTTGATAAGATATTTGAGACGTAGTCTGTCCACTTCTTACTATTATAGTCTTCTGCTGAATTGTTCAATTATCTTGAATGAATAAATGTAAATAAGGCCAAGTGTTTCGCTTAGGGACTAGCAATAGTCTCTGAGTGTTGGCCACGTGTAGGGTACCCTTCTGGGGCATAAGAAACTTGTTGTCAGAGCACAGAGTTTATGTATCCTAGAAAGTCTACGAAACTATGTCAAGTAGAGTCATTATTATTGTGAAGCGCACCATATCCATAATATAGAGGCTATTGGATATTAGGAATGGTTACACCTCTTTTATGATCAGATTCGTGAGACAGAGTTAGAATCCTATGAAACTCCCTTCTAAATCATGCTCTACGCGTTACAGAGTTGTGCTCATGCCTCCAAGAAAGGGTGTCATAGGTAGAAAGTGTCTTGCCAGGAAGAATGCTAACCCACCTGAGCCTCAGGGACAAGATAAGCCCATAGATGCAGTTGTCCCTTCTGAGCAGCCCCAATAAGCTGAGATTTCGAATGTTGAATGCTGATCTTTGCCAGGCCATGCTATTACAGCACCTGCTACATGGAAAGGAGTGGGAAGGTAGGATGCACAGGATATATCTAGAGTCTGAGAATTTTTTAGGATGAATTCGCTTGAGTTCACATGGTCTACATCCAATAAGGCACCTGAGAACTACGTGGAGGAGCTTCGGAAGGTATTTCAGGTGATGCATGTGGTTGATATTGATAGAGTCAAACTAGTTGGCTACTAGCTCAAAGGTGTGTCCAGGCTATTGTTTGATCAATGGAAGAAGGGTAAAGGAGAGGAAGCCCCATTACTGACTTGGGCAGTGTTTGAGGAAGCCTTCTTGGGGCATTTCTTTCCAAGGGAACAGAGAGGGGCAAATGTATGAGTGTTTTTGGATCTGAAATAGGGCTCTATGACTAGGCAAGATTATGGGCTTAAGTTCACCCAGCTATTCATAATGCTCCGGATATGGTTACTGACATGAGGGGGAGAATGGAGAAGTAAGTTGATGAGTTGGACAAAGAGCCAAAGAAAGATGGGAAGGGAGCTATGCTTATGAGGAATATGGACATCGAGATGTTGATGCTTATGTGCAACAAGCTGATGAGGAGAATCAACATGACAGGGAAGAGTTCAGAAATAAGATGGCCAAGATATCCAGCCATGAGGTTGGAAGTAGAGGGAATGGTAATAGATTCTAGTCAAGGCTAGCACCATCATTTGCTAGTGCACCTATACCTGAAAACAGGAATGATCAAAGGTCTCAAAATATTGGAGCCAAGGGATCGCAGTCACAGGCTAGCATAGCTCAAGGTTCTCACAGTAAGCCATCATGTGGTAAGTGTGGCAGATTACACTTGGGTAGATGTCATGATGGGAGTGATGCATGTTTCAAGTGTGGCCAAGTGGGTCACCTCCAGAGAGAGTGTCCAAAGTGGGTTGACCAAGCTCAATCTTCTGCACCAGTCCTGCCAGCTAGAGGAACCTAAAAAGGTGCTATGTCAGGTGTAAATGAAGCTACAAACTATTTGTATACCATAGATAGTTGCCAAGACTAGGAGAACTCCCCAGATATTGTGACGGGTATGATTCGAGTCTTTACTCTTGATGGTTATGTTTTGATGGAGCCTGGTGTCTTATTGTCATTTGTAACTCCTTATATAGCTAGTAGATTTGATAGAACTCCTGAGAGTCTTCTTGAACCCTTTGATGTTTCTACTCTAGTGGATGAGCCTATTCGACCTGAGAGAACATATAGAGCTTGTGTAGTGTCCATCCATCATAAGGATACTCTTATTAATTTGGTTGGGTTAGAGATAACTAACTTTGAAGTGATCCTTGTCATGGATTGGCGTCACGCCTGCTATGCCTCTATTGATTGTAGAGCCCAAACTATTAAGTTCAATTTTTGAATGAACCAGTTCTAGAGTGAAAGGGTGATTTTGTTGCACCTAGGAGAAAGTTTATCTCCTACCTTCGGGCCAGAAAGCTAATTTCCAAAGGTCGTATCAATCACCTAGTGTGAGTTAGGTCTGATGAAGATGAGTCTCCTACTCTTACATTAGTCTTGATTGTGAATGAGTCTACTGAAGTGTTTCCTGAGGATCTTCCTGGAGTCCATCTTGATAGGGAGATAAACTTTGGGATTGATGTTCTTCCCGATACCAAACCAATCTCAATTGCACCTTATAGGATGGCCCCTACTGAGTTAAAAGAGCAATTGAGAGATTTGTTAGAGAAGGACTTTATTAGGTCGAATGTTTCCCCTTGGGGTGCTCCTATCCTATTTGTGAGAAAGAAAGTTAGGTCTCTTGGAACGTACATTAATTATAGGAAACTGAACAAGGTCATCATAAAGAAGAAATATCCTCTCCTCAGGATAGATGATATGTTTGACCAACTTCAGGGTGTTTCCCGCTTCTCAAAGATAGACCTCAGATCTGGTTACCATCAGTCGAAGGTGAGAGAATGTGATATCCCAAAGGCAGCCTTTAGGACTAGATATGGCCATTTTGAGTTGCTGGCTATGTCCTTTAGGTTAGCGAATGCACGTATAACCTTCATAGATAAAGTTCTACCAAAATACAATACTTTTGATGCTTAAAACTTGGAATTTTTTGTGTTCTCAATGCGATGTTAGTTGATTTTATGTGATTTTATGTTTATATTTTGTAGGATTATAGGTTGGCCTTGATTTTTTATAAAATTGCAGAAGTTGTTGATATTTGCTATTATGCGAAACCCTTTACGGGCCGTAGGGTGGTTTCAAGAATAATTCCAGTGAGGGGCTATTTTTTGAAATTTTTCTACAAACATGCAGATGAGCCGTAGAAGATTTTATGAGTCATAGAAGATGGTTCGTGCCCTGAGGATTAGAGAATAGGACTTTCTGAAGTTTCATCAGCCACAACCCTTTTTACGGATCGTAAACCACTTTACAAGTTATGGAGGAGTGTCATAGAGTTGAAGTCTAAATTTCTAGCAGCTGAGTACGAGACTCCAATTATGGGCCATAGAATAAAGCATGGCCCATAAACCCCTTTCATATGGCGTGCTTGTCACGACCCAAGCCTAGGGCCTAGATATGACATGGTGAATGAGAAGTCCAAAGAAAACCCAAACAAGCCTCTTGATCGTAACAAGCACACATCCTTGGTTGCAGAAGTAAAATAACAATAACAATAGCCAAGTAAGAAAGGGATCAGGACTAAGGGAATATATTTCATAAATATAAAATCATGAGACAAATCAAGTCAATAGGATGAATACATAATACCCAACAACACCTCTATATATAGAGAGCGGGGGCAAGACACTCCCCGGGCTTACCCTCATAAAGTATTCAACAAAGAGAAAGAGTCTTAACATAGCATGAAATAAGTAGATATTGTCCTCGGAGTTGAGGACTCACCAAAGCTTGCTTTAAAAGATCGCAGTAGTCACGTGGAGGAGGAAGATGATCAAATGGAGCTCCAGTCCCTACATGGTTATATCATGTAGGCATAAAGCATGTATTAGGACATTCGAATATACTAAGTATGCGGGATGCAATGCAACAAAGATATAGGCCAATATAATCAAACAGCATAAGATATAGATAATAGATACAATCTCAATATGTCATGTATGATCATTGCTTTAAGTAAACATGCTTGTAAACAATTAGCTTGCGTAATATATGACATACATATGTTGGAGGAGACCTTAACTAACATAGACCATGTAGCTACAAATTGGAATCCAAGGCATGACACCCCCTCAGTGTAGGTGGATGGGCATGACACCCCCCGGCTAGGTAGGGTCGACTTGCCAAAGTGAACCAAACATGTGCAATTCGAGGCATGACACCCCCCTCGACTAGGAGAAAGAACTAGATGGCTCTACCAGTGAGCAAGGGTAAAGTATCCTATGGTGGCATAGTTGAGAGACTAAAGACTTTATGTAAGGACCCCATGTGTCGAGCCCCCATCTAAAGTACTCAATCGGTGCTAAGTTTAATCCCATGGAATACTTGAAATAATCATACATTATATAACTTGTAAGAAATATGGTAACATGACACGAGTAGTGTTACGACCCAAGCCTAGGGTCTAGATGTGATACGGTGAATGGGGAACCCAAAGGGACCCCAAACAAGCCTCTTAGCATATCTTTACACATCCTTGGTCACAGAAGCAATAAAATAACAAATGATAATAGAAATAAGGGTACAAGGGGCTAAGGGAAAACCTTTCATATCATAAAACATCAAATAGAGTCAAGCTCAACACCTCTAAACATAGAATTTAGCGGGCACCTAGACAGGCAATCGAGCTCACCCTCATAGTAAAAATATATAATAAAGAAAAGAGAGTATTTACACATAGCTTAAGATCAAAGACATTGTCCCCAAAATTGAGGACTCACCAACTTGCTTTATCGAGATATCACTAGCCACGGGGAGGATGAGGATGATCTTGAGGAGCTCCGGTTCCTACATGGTAACATCATGTAGGCATAGAGTTTGCATTAGTATGTTTGAATATACTAAGTATGTAGGATGCAATGCAACAAGAGATAGGCAACATAGTCAAAATGCAATACCATAAGCAATGGATAGCATAATAACAATATGACATTTATGAATGATACTTGAGGTAAAACATGCTTAAATAGAACATATTACATGTGAAGGAAAAGACCATCATCAAACACCAAGCAACTTAGTACTTGGAATCCAATTTAGACCACCCCTTAGATGTGATTGAGGAATCAACCCTTTAATTGGTTGATCGACATGACCACCCTCCATCGGAAATGAGTAAGGTATCAACCCCTCAATTGGTTGATGTGTTACCACCCCCATCCGAGGAGATTAAGGTATCAACCCCTCAAATGATTGACAGAAATGACCACCCTCCATCGGAAGTGGTTAAGATATCAACCCCTTAATTGGTTGATAGCATCCACCCCAATCTGAGGCGATTAAGTCATCACCCCTCAATTGGCAATGTTCAACTCACAACACTACAGATGTGTTTCATGATAATGACTCATATATATATTCCTTTCATCATCATAAAGTCACTTAACTCATATACCAAGAATTAGGCCTTCAACAACTCAAGAAAACCTTAATTGGACATTTTATCAAACACTTGGCGGGTGTGAAAGGCTAGTGTAAAACCATACAATTCAAGAGTGAAATCATGTAAGAAAAATCAATGTAAAATCACCCAACAACACTTGGTAATACTCTCATGCAATATACATTAAAACCCCTCATCAAATTTCAAAGTAGATCAAAGATCCATAGTTCAAAACATACTTAAACAATTACACTTTAATGAAACCCCAATATCATTCATAGTCAAATTCATAATAAGTAAGACCCACAAGTAAATCAATTTAGAAGCATGCAATTTATGTAAAAAGGGAGATTGGGAACTATTGGTGAAAGAAACCAATAGTTGAAACCCACATACCTTACACTTTGAGTTTCTTGAAATTGAGCTGGGAAAGAATGGAAGCTTGGAATGTAGTCTTGAAATCCAAAATTGTTCTTGAGTTCCCTTGAATTTGTATTAGAATTTTGATGGAGGCTCTTGAGAGAATTTGAGAGTGTATTTGAGATGAGAATAATGACTTTGATCCTTTGGAATAGGGTTTAGGTCTTTTGGGGAGGTTAAGATATCATTAGAAGTCCAACAAGATCATTAGAATAAATAAAATTTGCAAAAATGCCATTAGTGAGACGGAAGAAAAATTGGCAATGTGTTGTCCCACTGAAGGCTTCAGTGGTCGTGTGGTACTCCATAGGTCATATGCAGTGCCCGTGAGATGGAACTTAGACAAAAAATAAGAATTGGAACACTTGGGAAAAAATTAGCGTCAACGTCACTTTGACAGGCCACTTTCACAAGCCGTATGATGCTACACGGTCTGTGTAGTGGTCCGTCTAACTACACTTAGAGAAGAAAATTGTGGCCAAGCCACCCAACAGCTAGGTTGATGACTCGTGAAGCATACCACAGAAAAAATTATCGTCAACGTCACTTTGACAGGCTACTTTCACAGGCCGTGTGATGCTACACGGTCTGTGTAGTGGTCCGTCTAACTACACTTAGAGAAGAAAATTATGGCCAACCCACCCAACACCCAGGCTGATAACTCGTGACGCATGCCACAGCCGGTGAAGATGGTGATGGCACAATATTTAGTCAAAAACACCCTCTTATGCTTACCTTCCTCACTTGCACACACTCCATGACCAACCACACAGTCAGTGGCAAGCCACACGACCTGTGCCACTTACCGTGTCACATGCCTTAGACCAAAATGGTCTTTCCCAGCTTAAGATAGCCCAAATGGCCCGTCCAAAGCTCCACTGCCCGTCAAGCTGCCTGTGTGGTTTTACTGCATGGGAGGGTCTCACGAAGACGGTCATAACTTCTTCATCTAAACTCGAAATGAGGTGAAACAAAGTACATTGGAATGATAACTCAAACGGCTTTCATTTGAAATATTGTGGGCCATGCAGTTCTAAGTGTGCTAAAAGTTATGCTCATTTAAAGTTAACCCTTGCATGAACCAGCACCAAATATTCAACTCGTAGAGAAGACTTGAACTTGTCGAAGTACTAGAAGTCTCCCATGACACTAATATACTCCCCACCTACCAAATAAGGCTTGAAACATGGATGTATAAGAGCATGGAGTTACGGGGTGTCACAAGTAGCTCTTGAAACATGTTGACCTCTAATGGTGAACCTAACTTGAACATGAGAGTAAACAATCATACATGAACCCTTGCTTAAACATGAATGACTCACAAGAGGTAAAAATCTTAAAATAGGGCACAACTTGATACTTGTAAAATCATAGATATTTTCATGAGTTTAATACATGCTTGAAAGCCCTTAACCATCAAGAAGACATTTGACTTGTAAATCATGTAAATTACTTAAGAATTCTTGACATGACATTTTATCAAACACTTCGTGGGCACATGATACTTATTCAAATTCATACAACTCAAGAGTATAACAAAATGAGTAAATCAATTCAAAATCAACCTACCAACATTGTAGTAAAACCCCAAATTAAGTATCATGCAGTACATCTGAAAAGTTCATCACAAGTCATAGCTTTCAAAGTTCAAGACATGCATAGGCTCAATTACAAAGATCAACTCATAGTATAAGCTTAAAATAAATATTCATGCATAATCCACAATACTAGGTAAAACCCCAACATAAATCATGCTAATATTTCATAATAAAAGTTATCCATAGGTAATACAATTTAAAATCATGCAATTTTCATAACATAGGAAGGTTGGACTCCATTGGTGAAAGGACCCAATGGATGAAACCACATACATTAAACTTGGAGTTTCTTAAGGTAAACTTGAAGGAGGCTTGAAACTTGGATTGATTCCTTTATATCCAAAGTGAGCTAGAAATCCTTGGATTTGGATCAGAATGTTTGATAAAGTGTTGGAGAGGTTTTAGAGAGGGTTTTGAGTGATATAGAGTTGAAAATGGCTAAGTATAGGAGATTTCACGTTTAATTGGGCATGGGGCTATGACCCCAATGCCCTAGGCCGAGATAAAAAAAACAAAGGAAAAACTTACATTGGTCTGCTTCCAGTCTGCTATACGGACCAAACGCGAAGGATCAGGTTACATTGCTCCACGCCCCTAGCGTATCATGGCCAGGGCGTGGATGCTCTTTGGAAATTGAAATTTAGAAAAAATTATTTTTTGCTACGGGTCTTCTAAAATCTGGATTATACCCATTTTCCACTCAATTTTTCTCCCTGATCGAGAATATAAAGTTGTATTTTCGACATCACACATGAATTTTGAGATATATGGAAATTACGATTATAGGCATTTCGAGGCACATTTTTGAAGCATTTCAATATCTCTACCTTGGGAACATTCGTCCCTGAATATCAAAGAAACATAGAAAAGTAATCATGAAGTTTTCAATCTGACATGAATGCAATATTTACATTTAAACATCATTTTTAAAAAGTCTCTAAGATGAATTCTAAGAATCATCATAAACATATTACCATGAACATGAAATGCATGAAAAATGACATGACAGCTGAAACTTTGGACTTGAAATATAGATGGAACTTGGATGATTACCTCTGGCTTGAGTAAAGGGGAAAAGGTATGGATATTGCTACCTCATGTCCACCTTGGCTTCCCATGTGGCACTTTCAACTTGTTGATTTCTCCATAGAACTTTAACGGAAGCTACATCTTTGTTCTTCAATCTTTTCACTTGTCTATCCAAAATTTCCAGCGGGACCTCCTCATAGGTCAAATCCTCTCCCATATCACCCACAACTCCCAATGGCACTATAGCATTTGGGTCACCCACACACTTCTTCAACATAGACACATGGAAGACTGGATGAATCATACTCATATCAATGGACAACTCCAACTTGTAGGCTACCTTACTAATCCTCCTCAACACTCTATAAAGAACCACAAACCTTAGGCTCAATTTACCCTCCTTGTCAAAATAGACCACATCCTTCATGGGTGAGATCTTCAAATAAACCCAATCACCAACATTAAACTCAAGATCTCTTCTCTTCACATCAGAGTAGGACTTTTGTCTACTTTGGGACGTCTTCAAACACTCCCTCATCAACCTCATTTTCTCCAAAGCTTCAACAACCAAATCTGGGCTTAACAAAGCCATGTCACTCACATCAAACCACCCACCAATATACCTCTAACAAAGCCATCTCCCCCACTTCAAACTATCCAATCAGGGATCTACAATATCTACCATAGAGAGCTTCAAAGGGAGCCATGCCAATGCTTGAAAGATAACTATTGTTGTAAGCAAATTCAATAAGTGGAAGATGTTCATCCTAACTACCCTTAAACTCCAAACACAAGCCTTAAGCATATCCTCAAGATTTTGGACAATCCTCTCGGCTTGGCCATCCATTTGAGGATGAAAAGTCATGTTAAGCTTTGCCTTAGTACCAAGACACCTTTGAAAGGATCTCTAAAAATGGGAAGTGAATTGAGCACCACGATCTGAAATGATAGATAAGGGGACCTCATACAATCTTACCAACTCATAAATGTATAATTTGGCATAGTCTTCGCCAACATAAGTGGTCTTAACCGGTAGAAAATGTGCCAACTTTGTCATTCTATCAACCATAACCCAAATAGAGTCAAAGTGTTTCCTTGCCTTAGGCAACCCAACCACAAAATCCATGTTTATCTCTTCCCACTTCCAAGTAGGAATTTCTATGTCTGAGCTAGGCCACCCGACCTTTGATGCTTGGCTTTCACTTTTTGGCAATTATGACAACTGGATACAAACTTAGCAATATCTCTCTTCATACCATCCCACCAATATACCTCATTTATGTCCCTATACATCTTTGTGCAACCGGGGTGAATAGAATAGGATGAATTATCAGCCTCTTTCGAAAATCAACTTCCTCAAGTCACCAACATCAGGCACGCACAACCTACCTTGGTACCTAAGGGTACCATATCCCCCGTGGGAGTAAACCTCCACCTTACCATCTCTCACCAAAGTCATCAACTCTAGCAAGTCAAGGTCAAGATCTTGTTTTGACTTCACTTCATCAATCAAAGAAGATTTAGAACCATCAACAACCACTACACCACCATTTTCAACTTCACCCAACCTAACCCCCAACCTAGCTGACTGGTGAACTTCTCTAGCCACTTTCTTGCCACCAACATCATTATGAGCTGTGCTACCCATGGACACCCTACTTAGAGAATCGGCCACAATATTAGACTTGCCGGGATGATACTGCAAACTCATGTTATAAATTTTAGGGAGCTCTAACCACCTTCTTTGTCTCAAGTTAAGATCTTTTTGGGTGAACACATATTGGAAACTCTTATTATCAGTAAACACATCAACATGAATCCCATAAAAGTAAAGATACCAAATCATCAAATCAAAAATCACAACCAATAATTTAAGATCTTAGGTAGGGTAATTCTCCTCATGCACTTTAATTTGTTACCATGTTGCATCAACATAAACCCCAAACTAATTCTTGAGGCATTATAATAGACCAGAAATCCCTTTAACCCTTCTAGTAAAGCCAAAATAGAAGCAGAGACAAGCTTATCTTTCAAGGTTTGAAAACTCTTTTCACATTCATCGGTCTACACAAATTTTGCCTTATTTTGGGTCAACTTAGTCATGGGAGAAGCAATAGAAGAGAACCCACTCACAATCCTCTGATAGTAACCCGCCAAACCTAGGAAACTCCTAATGTCTATCTGATCCAAAGGTCTAGACCGATTCCATATCACCTCCGTCTTCTTAGGATCCACCTTAATGCTATCACCCGATACCACATGCCTTAAAAATGCAACTTTTTCAACAAAAACTCACATATTTCATATTTAGCATACAATCTCTCCTTCCTCAAGATTTGCACCACCACCCTCAAGTGATTCACGTGCTCTTCCTCACTATTAGAATAAATCGAGCTATCATCAATAAAGACCACCACAAATATGTCAAGGTAGGGTTAAAGACCCTATTCATGAGATCCATAAATATAGCTGGTGCATTAGTCAAACAAAAAGACATCACTACAAACTCAAAGTACTCATACCTAGTCTAAAAAGTTGTCTTGAGAATGTCACACTCCCTCACTCTCACTTGATGGTACCTGGACCAAAGATCAATCTTAGAAAAGTGACTAGCCCCTTGTAGATGATCAAAAAGGTTATCGATCCTTGGTAGATGATACTTGTTCTTTATGGTGACCCTATTAGGTTATTGGTAATCAATGCACATTCGAAGAGATCCATCCTTTTTCTTCACAAATAACACTGGTACACCCCAAGGTGACTTATTAGGCCTTATAAAATCCTTTTTCTAACAAATCTTTTAATTGATCTTTCAACTTTGCGAGGGTCATACGATAAGGGGAAATGGGAATGGGTTGAGTATCGGGAAAGAGGTCTATACCAAAATTTATTTCCCTTTCAGGAGGAACATCGGGAAGATCATCGGAAAAGACATCAAGAAACTTAATAACTAGTAGAACTGACTCAATGGAGAGGACTTTGGATTTAACATCCCTAACTCTTACAAGATGATACAAACAACCCTTAGAAATCAATTTTGGGATTTCAGACAAGAAATGAATCTACTCTTGACCACCACATTACTACTCTCTGTCAAGACCCAATTTATGATCATAACCGGCGCTAAGGGGAAAGATCCCAAAACAAGCCTTACTAGAATTCTGCAAAAAATCGGGCAGAGTTTCCTCTGTTTTTAGGACTATCCAAAATTTCAACTTGTCTCATAATCAACAACACAACTTTAAAATATTCAAATCAAGATACCATATAAAGTTTCAGTTTATTCTCCAAGCAAAATACTAACTCATCTCCAACAATAGGGAGAAACTCAAAATCCATCACATATCTAAGATGACTAAAGAGTTTTCATGGCTCTAACAAAATAAATGACTATGGAGTGACTCTAGGAATTCACAAAAATAAGGGTCCATAACAATGAATAACTCGTTTCCCACATAAACAAGTGTAGGACTCACCGTGGAATCAACTTGCTACCTTTAGCTAACTAAATCCTAGCCAATATCACCTGTATTCTCTAGAAAGAAAAAAAATAGCAAGGAGTGAGACGCTAGCTCATGAGTAATAATAACAACCACAACTGTTTTAATGAGGGACAAGTCAAAAATATGTTGGTATATAATCGAAATTTTGTAATAAATGCTTTTTCAATATCGATAACCATAATAAATCTTGTTGTCTCGTATAAGCAAATCAACATATCTATTCAAAAATAAACCCGGTAAAGCACTTTCATATCAAACCAAATACATATATTCGAAAGGTTTCCAAGAATGAATCATGTAATCAGTTATCGGTATGTCTATCTTCTTAAAAGAATAGATGATAACTATAACTTTCATATCGGCAAAATCCCTACTCAAGGAATATCAGTAACGGTATCCTAGTTCTACCTCCTACTAGCTAGGGCTCTATTTGTAATTCATAATACAAGGTGCACTAGGTCAGACAAACCTATCATTAGCTACGGGATTAATCAAGGTCTAATTCCATTAAAACCTTCTTTATAAATCATATAAACTTTTCAAAGCAGTACAAGGCATTTCAATCTTATAATCATATCATCTCAAAATTTAATAAAAAACACATATAAATGTACTTATATCTCAAGTAAATGTCAAATCCTTTCAATAACGGTAATCATTTCAATTTCAATATACTTGTCTTATAAAATACAAATAACTATTTCAGTTTCATATTAAGTAAAAGGACTTGTCCCATATGCAAATTTAAATCATTCAATATCAATTCACTTTATAAATCACGTAAAAATCATGAAAACTTATAAAACACAAATAGGGGTTAAGTTTACTACTCACAGTGCTCGTGTAGAAGTACCAAACTTATCACCTCAAGCAATCTGTAAGACTTACTTCGGTCAATCTATATTCATATCATAAAATCTCATGTTACTTTTTTGTTCAAGCTAAGTTTATACTAACTTTAGAAATTCCCAATCCCTTTTAGGATTTTCCATTTTCTATCCATTTGATGATATACAATATAATACCCAAACCACGAGTAATTCAATTGGTGCAATAAACTAATAATATTTGTTTGGCTATCTTAACCATCTTGTTCATCCAAAATTCGATAATCTAAAACTATTCTTGTTGTGCAATTTCCCATCCCTTGTCACTAAATTTCAACACCCAAAGTAAATTACCTAACCTAAGAGCTTTCATAAGGCTGCAGCAGAAAATAAACCAAGGATTTACTTCTAATTATGAGAATTTCACAATCTCTTGTCTCTTTAACTCTTAAATTTCTTAAACCCTAAATCCCCAATTTTATAGCTGTAAAGACACAAATTTAACTCTAATACTAAGTTAATTACTTACCTTCTCCTAGACTTCTCTCCTTATTCTCAACTTACAGTAGTTGTGATTTTTCTTTCCACTTCTGTGTTTTCAATCTTTTCCTTGTCCACTGATCTTTCTTCTTCTCATTTTTTTTTTTTTGGATCTTTGGGGTTGCTACAGCAGGCAGCTTGCTGCTGATCCCACCCCTTCTTTTTTCTATCTCTTTTATTATTCTTTTTACTAATTCCTTTTAATATGAAAATAACAATCTATCCCTCTTTAAAAAAATTAAAAAGACATATTTTCCCTTGCTTTATATATCGTATTATATTCTCCCACTCAAGGACAAGTTTATTAGGGAATTGGAATTTCACCCTACGAGTTCTACAATCAACGGAAGCATAATATGCAGGCAACCAATCCATCCCAAGAATAATATCAAAATCTACCATGTCAAGCTCAACAAAATCACAAGGCAAGTCTTTATGCAAAATGAACACAGCACAATGTCTATAGACTGTTTTAGAAACAATTGCCTCACCAATGGGGGTAGACACTTCATAAGGTTCACATAACAATTCGGGACACACATGAAGCTTTCTAGAAACAAAAAAGGTAATAAAAGAAAAAGTGGCACCCAGGTCTATCAGTACATACACATCAAAATCAAAAACCTTTAACATACCTGTGAGGCACTATGCAAGGTTTAGTGACTCCTAAAGGGTATGGTTGAGGACGTCAACGGTCATCCCTATAATCCTTAGTAACTTATGGAAAATGTCTTAACTCATGATCCTTTGTGCCACACTTGAGACATACACTCTAACCGACAAAACAATCTCCCAGGTGGTACTTTCCACACTTGTAGTACGTAGGAGAAACTTGGACATCAATACCCTTGCCTTTTCTTTGAACATATAGGCACTCAACAATCTTGTGGCCCATTTTGCCACACCCAAACATGCCCCTATTTTCCTCTGGCATGTGTCACTATGATTCTTCCCATAGTTTGAGCACCTAGGATGGGGCACTCTACCATTGGCACCAGGTTTAGAATATGGAAGCCGACTTTCCAATTGTGCCCTTCTTCTCCTTTCCTTTGAGGCTACAAGGCAATATCTCATCTTATGCCCAACTCTGTCACACTTGAAACAATCCATAATTCTCGCCAAACATTTCCCTTGATATTTCTTGCCACACCCTTGAAAAGTGGAAAAAGGGACCCTTTCCTTTCTGTATTTAGACACTGGTAGTCTGGTAGAAGATGAAGCATCCTCAGCTCAGGTTCTCTTAACCTCTCTCTTCCCCCTCCTTTCTTTTAAAGTCTCGAGGTCACCTATCGATTGGTTGAGTTGAGCAGTCACAGCTTTAGCCAATATCCATGAAGCATTGCGAACCTCCGCATTTGATATGTCATCGTTTTGAATAGCTTGAGACATATTCTGAAATGTAATGATTAGGGATCAAGCCTTAGAGGACTTAGATCTACCGTATGACACAGATCATGAAAAAAATAGCATTTCCTAAAATGTCTCATAGCCTCTAACTCATAGTTGTGACGCGCTTCACAACTATGAATAAGACTCTAATCGATACGGTGTGTTAGATTCTGAGGACTATTAACAACCTAGTGCTCTAATACCAAGTTTATCACAACCCAAGCCTAGGGCCTAGATGTGATACGGTGAATCAGAAGTTCGAAGACAACCCAAACAAGCCTC
Organism: Solanum virginianum; assembly: GCA_000787875.1. Taxonomy (NCBI): domain Eukaryota; kingdom Viridiplantae; phylum Streptophyta; class Magnoliopsida; order Solanales; family Solanaceae; genus Solanum; species Solanum virginianum. The sequence continues at coordinate 34,247 of DF362172.1, forward strand.
TAAATCATAACAAGCACACATCCTTGGTTGCGAAAGGAAAAATAACAATAACAAAAACCAAGTAAAAAGAGGATCAGCACTAAGGGAACAAATATCATAAATATAAAATCATGAGACAAATCAAGTCAAAGGCATGAATACATAATACACAATGACACCTCTACATACAGAATGAAGCGGGAACCAAGACACTCCCCGGGCCCACCCTCATAATCATAAGTATTCAACAAAGAGAAAGAGTAATAACATAGCATAAAATAAGCAGATATTGTCCTCAGAGTTGAAAACTCACCAAAATATTGCTTCAAAAGATCGCACTAGCCACGTAGAGGAGGAGGATGATCAAATAAAGCTCCAGTCCCTACATGGTGATATCATGTAGGCAAAAAGCATGTGTTAGCACATTTGAATGTACTAAGTATGCAGGATGCAATGCAACAAAGATATAGGCCAATGCAATCAAAATACATAAGATATAAACAATAGATACAATCACAATATATCAGGTATGATCATTACTTTAAATAAACATGCTTGTAAAACAATTAGCTTGCATAATATATAACATACACATGTAGGAAGAAAACTTAACCGACATAGACCAAGTAGCTACAACTTGGAATACAAGGCATGACACCCCCTCAGCGTAAGTGGATGGACATGACACCCCCCAACAAGGTGTGATCGACTTGCCAAAGTGAACCAAACATGTGCAATTCGAGGCATGACACCACCTCGAGTAGGTGAAACAACCAGATGAATCCACCAGCAAACAAGGGTAAAGTATCCTATAGTGGAAAATAGTTTAGAGAATAAAGACTTTGCATAAGGACCCCATAAGTCGAGCCTCCCATCTAAAGTACTCAATCGGTGCTAAGTCTAATCTCACAGAATACTTGAAATAATCATATATTATATAACTTGTAAGAAATATGAAAACATGACATGAGTAACTCTTGAAACATGTTGACCTCTAATGGTGAGCCTAACTTGAACATGAGAGTAAACAATCATACATGAACCCTTGCTTAAACATGAATGACTCACAAGAGGTAAAAATCTTGAAATAGGGCACAACTTCATACTTGTAAAATCATAGATATTTTCATGAGTTTAATACATACTTGAAAGCCCTTAATAATCATGAAGATACTTCACTTGTAAATCATGTAAATAACTTGAGAATTATTGACATGACATTTTATCAAACACTTGGTGGGAACATGATACTAATTCAAATTCATGCAACACAAGAGTATAACAAAATGAGTAAATAAATTCAAAATCAACCCACCAACATTGTAGTAAAACCCCAAATTCGGTATCATGAAATCCATCTCAAAAGTTCATCACAATTCACAGCTTTCATAGTTCAAGACATGCATAGTCTCAATAGACAAAGATCAACTCATAGTATAAGCTTAAAAGAGATATTCATGCATAATCCACAATACTAGGTAAAACCCCAACATAAATCATGCTTATATTTCAAAATAAAAGATACCCTATAGGTAATACAACTCAAAACCATACAATTTTCATAAAATAGAAAGGTTGGACTCCATGGGTGAAAGGACCCAATGGATAAAACCAACAAACCTTAAACTTAGAATTTCTTTAAGTGAACTTGAAGGAAACTTGAAGCTTGGACTGATTCCTTGAGATCTAAAGTGAGCTTGAAATCCTTGGATTCGGATGAAAATATTTGATAAAATGTTGAAGAGGTTCTAAAGAGGGTTTTGAGTAATATAGAGATGAAAAATAGCTAAGTATAGGAGATTTCACGTTTAAATGAGCATGGGGCTATGACCCCAAAGTCCATGGCCGAGATAAAAAAACCAAGGAAAAAAGTACACTAGTCCACACCCCTAGTCTGCCATACAAACCAAACATGAAGGAACAAGTTACACTACTTCAGCGCCCCTAATGCGTCACAACCAGGGCGCAGATGCTCTCTGGAAATCAAAAATTTGCAAAAAATATTTTTCGCTATGAGTCTTCTAAAAATTAGGGTCATAACCATATCCCACTCAATTTTTCCCCTTGATCGAGACTATGAAATTAGATCCTCAAAAACTGTCCAAAAATGTGCCTCGAAAGTGCTCAGAATCATAATTTTCATATAGCTTAAAATCCACGTCCAATATCAAAAATCTGACTTCATATTCTTGATCAGCAGGTCATTTTGAGTGGAAAATGAGTATAACCCCAATTTTAGAGCAATCGAATCACAATTCCAAATTTTCAAATTTCCAATTTCAAGAATTGGTTCGCGATAGTGCCGCGACGTGCAGCTATCATGAACATGTGTAAACTTGGCCTCCACAACAGGTCCATGTATTTTTCCCAGTTATTTTTCTTGCAGTCCAAGACTTTTAAGTCTTGGGCCTATGTGTTTCCAAACGTGAGTATACCTATACTTAGCCATTTTTCACCCTCATATCATTTTAAACATTCCCCAATACTCATTCAAACACATAGCCAAATATTTTATACCTAAAACTCAAGTCTCAAACCCACTTTCGGATCTTAAGGATTTCACTCAAGCTTCAAGTCTCCATCTCCAATCTTCATCAAGTTCATCTCCAAAGCTAAGGTATGTGGGTTTCTTTCATAGGTTCCTTTCACCCATGATACCCAAGCTCTGCTTACTCAAAATTGCATGATTTAAAGTTGAATTATTCATGGGTCTTATCAAGTAGAAAAATCACTGCACACTATGTTGAGGGTCATGAAATTGTGACTATTTTACCATGTTTTGAGCTATGAATCTAAGATCCATTATAAGATTTGATAAAGGGTTTTGATGTATATTGCTTGAGGATGTTACCAAGTATCTATTGAATGTTTTACATTGAATTTACTAAAATAATTTCAATCTTGAATTGCACGGCTTTATACTAGCACTACGCACCCTCTAAGTGTTTGATAAAATGTCTAGTTATGGCTTATTAAGGAGTTAAGGGCTCAATGCTTGTCTTATGAGTTGAATGGCTATATGATAACTATATGATGGAAGAATGATTATGAAATGCATATATGTCTATCATGATGATATGATGATGAAATGATGATGAAATGCATGTATGTTCATGATGGTTATATGATGATGAAACGAGAGTAGAATGATGATGAAATGTATATATGGATATGATGACTAGACGATGATGAGATGGATGAATGAATAAATGATATTATTCTATATAGTGTTGGTTTGTGACCATGCCTTACTCAGGGGTTGCACGTCGGGTAATCGTGTCAAGAGGTTCGTACCCTGATAAACTTTCGAGGGGTTTCTACTCCGGTCACCATGGGTGGTAGGGTGAGACTATCCATCAACCATTTTGGGGGTTTGTACCCATCAACCTCGTTAGGGGGTTTGTACTCCATCAACCATGTTGGGGGTTTATACACCTCAACCTGTTAGGGGTTTCTACCTAAACAACCTCATGAAGTGGTTCGTACCTCATGCGTCTCTCGAAGCGAGTGATAGGCCTTGGATTGCACTAAGAAATGGTCACTCCCTCCGTATATGTTATGCTCTATTAAAGTATGATTTAATTCAAGCATTTTCCATTCATGACATATTGTCATATGCTCATCTATTGTCTAATTAAGAATTTTGATTTTGATACCTCTCTGTTGTTGCATTGTATCCTACATACTTAGTATATTCAAAGTACTAACACATGCTTAGATGATGTCACCATATAAGACTCGGTGTACCACTTGATCATCCTCCTCCTCCACGTGGCTAATACAACTTCTATCAAGCTTGTAGGTGAGTTCTTTATTCCGGGGATGTTACTTGTGATCTCTTGCTATGTATTAACACTTTCTCTCTTTGACTTATGTATTGACTATGAAGTCGGTTGCTTTGTCTTAGCCCTCGCTCTTATCTATGTAGTAGAGGTGTTGTTGGACATTATATGTATCTATGCTATGAGCTTTGAATCTATTGTCTCTTGATATTTATGATATGGAAGTTTACCCTTAGTCCCAATTGCCCTTGTTTACGTTCATCTCTTATTGTCATTCTAGTTGCTTTCGAGACCAAAGATGTGTGATAATATGCTATGGGGATTGTTTGGGGTTCCTTTGGGTTCCCCATTCACCGGTCATGTTTAAGCCCTATGCTTGGGTCATGACACCCAAGTCTTTGAGTGATTCCTTTTGCAACCAACCGTGCTTTATATCTTTATATTGAGCCATTGGGCTTGTTTTGATTCGAAACAATAACTTACAGGGAATAACATTTTGAGTGTGGCCCGGTGGAACTAACTCCCAAGTCTAATTACTCATTAATGCATCAAACTCAACTTGTATAGCTTCTCTCAAGTATGGAAATTTTTGTGCTTGTTTATGGGTTATAGGTATAGGAGGTACATACGGGGTAGGGTGGGTTATTTAAGTAGTGTAGTCAAAAATTTTGTGTCGCTTGACGATGTTGTTTTGCGACCTAGTCACGACACGATTTTGGTCTTTTTGTGGAACTTGAACTACTGGTTCAGTGGGTGAAGGCAAACTAAGGGTACAAGTAGGATGGAGGGACTGTGTTGGTATAGTGGGTGATAAGTTCGAGCAACGTCGATAGACATGAGTAATTGGTGATCGACGATGTAGGGGTCAAGGACAAGTAGAAAGGGCAGGGGGTTGGCTTTGAATATAAAGTGGGATGGTGGAATATTGGAAGATAGGGTAGGCCGAAAAGGTTACCTAGTATAGGAGTGGTGGATTGATCCAACTGTGGGTTCCTCTTCTGAGCGGCACGAAGTGAGCAGATATCTTGACATATATCTCGCCTCAATGGGATGGTAGGGGAAACATCATGGAATCTGGAGGAGTGTTCTTTAAATTATGTTCCACGGCCGAATCATTAGGATTTAAAGAATGGTCCCAAGTGACAGATGAAAAACTTTGTTTTAAAGAAGAAAAGATTATCAAATGGGAAAATGTCTTTGAAAAACTTAACATCCAGGGAGAGAAAAAGTTTGGAGCTGGTGGGTTCAAAACACTAATGGCAATAAAGAGTAACAAAAAAACCAAAATAGACACAAGGTTTGGAATAGGGCTCTAATTTTTTTGGGGTATAGGGTCGCAGCCATGTAGCATAGACAATCAAATGTATGAAGAGATCCATAATTTGGAGGCTCATTAAAAAGAGTTTCAAAGGGAGATTTGTTATGAAGTATGGTGGTTGGCAGGCGGTTTATTAGAAAGGCAGCATAATGGCAAGCGAATGTCCAAAAATCAAAAGGTAGACATGCTCGGTGGAGCAGTGTTTAGGTTGTCTCGATAAGGTGGTGACGATGTCTTTCAGCTAGGGAGACCCTTTGAGGAGTATGGGGGGGAGATATAAGGTGTTTTATGCCATTTGAGTTAAGGTATGCTTGTAGGCTTTGATATTCTCCGCCGCCATCAGTGTAAAGTGTGAGGATTTTGTGGCCAAAATATTTTTCAACCACAAGATGTAAGTTTTGAAAAACTTTGTGAACTTCATGTTTATATTCATTATGTACAACAAATGTATTTAGTGTACTGATCTACAAATAAACAATAATATCATTTTTTATCAACAAAGAGCACTGGAGAGGGGCCCCATAAATCACTGTAAATTATTTCTAATGGAGACTTGCTGGACAAAGTATTTGAATAAAATGGAAATCCATGTGTTTACTGCAGCAACAAGAATTACAATAAGTAAACAGATCTTTTGAAGAAAATGAAAGATGAGAGTTATTTAAAATGGAAAATAAAGCGCGAGAATGGGGGTGACCCAATCTCCGATGCCACAGATTTAAGAAAGGTCAAGCAAAAGCTATGTTGATGGTTGGTCAAAACAATGATGGCCATTCATAGAGTCCTGCTTTACTCGGGTCGCATAGAAGTGGTGTTCCCGTTGTCAGATCCTTCACAATAAATTTAAAAGGAAAAAATTCAATTGAGGTTAGACTGTCTTTGCAAAATTGATTGACTGAGATAAGTTTGCATTTGATGGCTGGAGCACACAAAATATTAGAGATTTTAAAGGTAGTATTCGACTTATGTAAATGAGTATTACCAGATTAAGTGATTGGAATCACATCACCATTACCCATTGTCACTTTGTCGACCCGTTGGAAGTTTTGAACATTCTGGAGGTTGTTGGTATCAGATGTAATATGGTAAGATGCACCCAAATCGATAATCCAAGGATCATTTGGTGTTGTCTATGCAACAAAATTAGCTTTTGCTGCAAAGTAATTATTGGATCGAGAGTGACAAATATTTGCAGTATGACCAAATTTGTCACAAAGTTGACATCGGGAGGATTGTTGGGGGAAATGGTGCCCCTGCAGTTAACCCATGGAGGAATAGGAAGTGTTGCTGTGATGCGGTTATCTGTTGTGAGGATGCTAAGTGTCATTGTTAGGAGGGCGGCGATTGTTGCGAGGGGCTGATGGAGGATTTATTGAGCATTGAGCAACTGCTGCTATGATCTGGGTGGTAGTCTTCTTGAGGTTTCATATTTGAGGAACATTTCATGATCAAGTAGCTTATGAAAAAGCTCCACGTAGCTGATCGGAGAGTCCCATGCCTGTGTGGCTGCTGAGATTTCAAGGAACTGGCCCAATTCCACTCAATATTTTCACCACGAGTTCCTCATTATTGATGGGGGAACTTGCTATGGATATTTCATCAGAGAGAGAGCGAATTTCCCTGATATATTCAGCAACCAATTCATTTTCTTTGCTTACACGACTGAGATGGTGATGAAGGCTGAAAATACGAGTTTGTGATTTGTTCACAAAGGAAGTGTGAAGTTGGTCCCATAAAGCATTGGAGTTGACTGCAGAAGCAACCAGTGGTGCGATTGTGACATCACCAGAGGCCATGAGAACATTTTGGATGAGCTTATCCTGACGAATCCAGTCTTTGTACCCAGGATTGGTAGGTTGCAGTCCCTTGGTGGTGATGGTTTCAGGAGGGGACACTTTTGTACCATCAAGATGACCATAGAGGTTATGACAATGAAGGAGCATGGCAATTTGGGTTGTCTATATGCTGAAATTATGGCTGCCAGAGAGTTTAATGGGTAGCTAGGAAGACGGATTGAATTGAACAAGGTGTTGTAGGACAGGGACGTAGCTGGCACTAGCAACGAGGGTAGTAGTAGCCATATGTACGAAAAATATTGGACCTTGGACTTGTTAGAGTAGTTTGGCTCTCATACCATATAAATGTAGAGACACAAGATGAAAGCAGCATTTTATTAATGAGTCTCTAGTACAATTTATATACAAGGCAAGAGAACTGTTCGTGTAAAACTAACTCCTAAGAAATAGGAGTAGATAAAATACTTGAAGGGTCCAATATTACATGAAGTCTTGATTGATAGTAATTGTTGAGTAGCACGTCCGCTATTAACGAGAGGCTCAACAACATGTGTGATTAAAGTATTAGTCATCCATTGTGGATTTACGAAAGAGTACAAAAATATAAACAGTGAGGGTATTTGTTGGCACTAATATTGGTTGATGAAGAAGTACATTTATTTTAGCAGCGCATTATACTCATTGATTATTTTGTAATCTATTTTAGGAGTTTAATGCTTATTCATCTTGGGGTAGGGAACAAAAATACAAGCAACTCTTTTTAACAAATACGTTCACAAATGGAATGAATTTTTCCAACTCAATCAAAGCTACTACATTATAAATGGAAAGTTAAATGGTGCTAATCCAAAATTTCTATTTGTGCATAAGGTCTTCAAAGTAGATCCAACAACCTCATAGAGGTTGTACAATGTCAAAGCCAATTTAATAGTCAACAATTCTCAAATGGTTTTATTTCCTTTGACGAAGCCGAAAGGATCACCTATAGGACTTTCTTTGATAAATTTTTGTAAGTATTAATTTAGTATCATGCACAAAAATTATACCTGTATGTAATAATATGAATTTTCTACACATCTAATATGTATGTTAATAAAAGTAAAATTACTAATGGAGAAGGATGAAACAAAATGCGAGAAGTAATAGTTTCAAACGAAATATAAGCTCATACTTTGCATATGTGATATAGACAATTTCACATGAATAAACTTTACCCATAAATACTTAATTTTTCATACATAGAATAGATTGATAAATTATGACTTTATGGGGAGAATTTTCTGAAATAGATAGTGAATTATTAGAGAACCTTGAAATTGTTAAACCGGTGCTTGTCATCTGTGATGTTAAATGTTCTATTTACCAAGTTAAGTCCCAAAATCATATATCTGAATGTTGTTTTAAACTTTGTAAAGGAATTGCTAAATTTATTGTTCCTTTTCAAATAGGGGATTTCGTTCTTTACACGAATCCGATAAGTAGTTTACTAATCAGCCCACTATTTCAAAAGGCTAACAATCTCCAACAATAGTATAAATGTAACATCTTATCTTCCACTTGATAATAGCCTTCAACATGCAATGTATGTAATTAATTTTAATTTTTCTTCCATTTTAATTACAGGTAGGATGACGTGAAGGCGGGAAATATTGACATAAGTTTAATGCCAAGTAAAATAATGCGACCAACCCAGGAAGTGAAAATTGGAAATATTTTAAATGGTTCGCTTCCCAATGTGAAGGTACCTTCCAGTCCTAATAGTTGAATGAGTAGTAAATTTATATGTTCAACATGCAACAAATTGATTGTGCTAATTTATTTATAGGACATGTACTATAAGTTTAACACTAAGTTATCTGGTGTTGACATTAATCATGAGCCGAGGTATCATGCCTGTAAGAAATACTATGGGCGAGTGAATATTTGTAAAGAGTAGTGCAAGTTGTGCCTATTGCAGGAGTGAGGATACTGATTATTAGGAGAAGTAAAACACATAATGAGTTGACAAAAAGTATACAAACTGCAACTAAAAAATAAAGAGTTAATGATTATATCTTTGAATGTATTCCAAATAGATGTTAAACATTGATGTCATTGCTGAGAAACAATATCTAAGTGTTACGTTGTCGGATGCGGCAGAATACTTCTTTGGTTTACATAAAGAGTATGTTAAATCAACATCTAAAAAAATGGATCAATTAGTACATTAAAGAATGACCAATCTAAACAACTTAACCCTTTGCTTACTGAATATTTATATTGACCAATCTAAACAACTTAACCCTATGCTTATTGAGTATCTATACTAATATATATTGGTTATTTTATTCCATAAAAGAAGAATTTTTGTACTACCGCAAGATGGTTTTGAGTAAGGACAAAGAATTCAGTATCCTTGTGAAGATTGATCATAATTTTCCAAAGGCAGGCTCAAATATGAATTTGATAGCTGTGAAAATACATGAGGTTGAAAATAAAGCTGCAGTTGATAAAAGTGAGGTTGTAATCCCTATTAAAAATCAAAGAAGCCAAAGAACAAATAATATAAAAGCAAAAAGTATGAAGCAACAAGAGTTTGAAAATATGAATGTGATAGGTACAGTCAAAACTCATGTTGAAAATATTCGCAACATTATTGAAATTGACATTCTAACCCAAAGAATAACATAGACAACAAAGAGTGCTAAGAAAATCGAAGATGCCATTACAGAGGAACCACTGATTGTTTATAAAATGAGTCAAATAGTTGTAGAGACACATGATGTTGCAAATCAAAATAGCTTTGATGATAGTGAGATGAGATCCCGATAATTAAGCTATTAAGCAGAAGGACCAAGAAGGTCAAACCCACTAGTGCAGAGCAAACTCCAATGATTTTCAATAAGATAAAAGTGGAAAAAGATTAATATAAAGTTGATATAACAATTTTCTATAGTCAACTACCTTTAGTATCTTCCTAATACTAATATTAATATGTTATTTACTATTCTAAATTAGAAACTTCAACTAACATCACTTTTATTATTAACTTTCTCTCTCGTGTGTGAATGAATTTGATTTAATTTAATAATCAATCAACATGTTCACGTTATTTTTTCAGACAGACCAACTATACTCTTTTGTGGAAATATAGACTTTATACAATTGAAGAGGGTAACAATACATCCTACAGTATAGGTATTTGTTAAATCGATATGCAACAATTAAGACTACATTACAGTATGTATTCGATACCTTTATATGAAATATGTTACAGAAAGTAACTATTGATATTAATCATTTCTGTATGTTCTAGATAATGAAAAATTGCCTATATACGTTGGGGATAGTGAAGCCATGTCAACTATCTTAATTTGACTCCATACTTCAAGAAATGACTACCAATCAATATCGGGGTATATCACATATATTGGCAACTTATTATTCATCATAATAAAATTTGTTAAGTATATGGTTTTTAAATGTTTTGATGATTAACAAACTAAGTCAAGGACCAGGTAGACCATCAGACTGATTTGTTGAAGCTGAACATGGAATACAACTGGTAAAGCTGTTGTGGTTAGTGAAATGTCTATCAAAAGTGTATTGAAGAACTAGTGGTCCATGCACTGTATTGACAATAGTACAAAAGGAGCTTTTCCAAGGAATAAACTTAAGTTTTCAAGCATATTCTTGTGCTGAAAACTTCTCTCTTAGCTCCTTGTGCAAGAAGATACAATTGTTACAGACAAGGGACCTGATAGAAGGCTTCTATAGTTCTCTAGTTTGATAGTTGTTATGTTGTGTTATAAATTATAAGATCATATATAAACTATAAAGGTACGTGATCAGTGTAGTTTATTATCATTTTGAGTGTTGTAAACCTTGTAGATAGTGGGTAAGTCTTAAGGTACGAGTGTGCTTTAGTCTAACTTCATAAGGGGTTGAAAGTGTAAACTAAGGTAGGATTTTGTTGCACTTTACTTGTGCCTACATCGCAAGTAGTTTTGTGGGAAAGTAGAGAAATAGCCATGTGTGTTGTATTTCTTTACTTTGCTCATCAGTGGATTTGGTTTGGGAAATCCTATTGAGATAGGTCGCCATTGTTCCTCCCTTGAGGAAGGAGTTTTTCCATGTAAAATCCTAGTGCATTTATTTTTTGTTGTTTACTTTCTTCTAGTTTTTGCTTATA
>DF362171.1:0-26961 GCA_000787875.1 Solanum virginianum
TGTGTCTACCAAGTGTTTGATGAAATGCCAAGTTAAGAATTCTCAAGATATATGTATGTTTTACAAGTCAAGTAACTTCATGATGAATATAGGCTATCAAGTATGTTATGAATTCATGAAATTATCTATGATTATGCAAGTATGAAGTTATTCCTTTTCAAAAATTTATTTTCAAGAAAAACTACATGAATTTTTACTTATTGTAATTTGGGATTTGAATATTATGATTTCTAAAATTCTATTGATGCATGGGTAGTGTTTATTTGATGATTTTAATGTGACTTAAACCGTTATATAGGGATTTACTTTGGGTTTATGAAGCTGTAAGTATGTATGTTCCCTTTTTGAATGATTTGTGCATGATAGATTACACTATGGATTTAAATATAAAATTAATTGTGCTTTCACTTCAACTTCATAATATAAATGTTGATTCTAAATGAAGTCTTAATTACCTATGTCATTTCCTCATTGTTCATAGCATATATGTTCATGTACACGGGTTATTCTATAGAGTATTTATGTTATGGATAAGCCCAATTTCATTTTATGGTATGATGTTGATAAAAGATTGGTTATGAAAATATTGTGATCACATATATGTCTTTGATTTTGACTCTTTAAGCATTTTGGGTGCTTGCACCATTTTGTATATGAATGGATCATTCCTATATATGAGTATTATAACTATGAAATTATGATTTTTGGCAGTTGAGCCTAAGTATGAATTATTATGAATGGTGTTTGGCTTTTAAGTCCAATTGGGCATTGAAATGATTTGGAAAATGACTATTGCCTCTTTGAGAGTATGTACATGCATATTATAAGTATTCTTGTGGGATGACGACTTAGCTTGTTGTGATGAGGGTCTTAGGGTAGTTGGGCTACTTGCATAGCATGTTTCTAATGAGTGTAGAACCCGTAAGATTGTGATATGATAGGTAAGGATAGACGATCTATTTGGTCGATTACAATGGGTTAGTCATTTCTCTAAGATTAATCTTTGGGTCAGGTTTTATCTCCAAGAGAGGATGCAGATATGTGATAAGAATGATACACTACCATAGTATTCGCTTACAACATAAGTTGTCACCTCTTTTCAATATCTTCAACATATGCTAGGCTACCCATAGACACCCTGCTTGGAGCATCAACCACTACATTAGTCTCAGCATGGCCATGTCTTTGGGCTTCATGAATAGAGTCTTAAAACCCTACTTGATATGTTTATGGTGGTCTGTAGTGATGAGGTATCGATTCATTTAGAGCTTGTGAATTATTTGGGGGTAGTGTTGCAAGCCTTGGAGGATGAGAGGTTATTTGATAAATATGATAGGTGGGCATTATTGGTAGCTAGAAAATGGTTAGAGCCCCTTACGGAATATGGTATGAACGTGCATTAGCTTTCTCAGTTAGTCTAGTGCTATAATTGATGCCCTAAGTAGCCTAGCATGTGTTGATAATGGTGGCAAAGAGGTGGCTTGAGTGGTCCATTGTTTGGCTAGATTGAGGGATTAGGTTGGAGGAAGTTGAGCAAGTTGCATAAGTTTGGGAATTGCCTATGGATGTAGATATGGTTTGTCCGGCTTCTAATGCTTCTAGGTGGATGTGATGTGTCATTCATGAGCATTCATGTTTAAGTTGGCAATTTATGATGATTTCATGCTTATAATGGGATTTTGAAAGTGATGCTTAAAATGTAATGTTGCATTCATGTTGGGGCTAATTTTTTCATGATTATTCTTGTCTTGTACATCTATTCTACATTCGGGGATGAATGTTTCCAAGGGGAAGATATTGAAACGACCCCAAAAAGTGCCCGAAAATGTGCATCGAAAGTGCCCGAAATCTTTTTTTCCATATATCTAAAAATTCATTTGGAACTTCAAAAATTCAACTTCATATTCTTGTTTAGGGGGTCAAATTGAGTGGGAAATGACTCTAACCCAAATTTTAGAGCAACCGTATCAAAATCCAAAAATCACAATAAACGCTATTTAGGAGGGTCAACTTTGAAGGGACATATTTCTCAGCATACAAAGAATTGATGTCCCATGACCTACCAACTTTAAGTCCTTTGAATTAGCTTTCCAATACACTTTGTTTCACCGCATTTCGAGTTCGGATGAAGAATTTATGCCCATTTTTGTAAAACTCATTCATGCAGAAAATGCAGATTTCCAATGAGCATCCGCGTCGCCTCCATGATGTGGACCAGTGTTATTTTGGCCCTGTTTTTTTGATTTTGGTCCAAGACATTCAAGTCTTGGGCTCAAGGGTTCCCATTTGTATTTTTACCTATATTTAGCCTTATTTCACCCTCATATCATCCTCAATATTCCCCAATATCCTCTCAAACACTTAGACTCAAATTTCACCCTAAATTTAAGTCCCAAACTCAAGGCCAATCTCAAGGATTTCTTCAAGAATCTCATCCAAGCTTTAAATCTCCATTAAAGTCTTCTTCAAGAACTTCACAAAAGCTAAGGTATGTAGTGTTAAACCATTGTATCCTTTCAACCATGGTGCCTAAACTGTCTTTTACTTAATATTGTATTATTTCAAGTTGATTTTACATGTGGGTCTTGTATATTGACAAATTTACTGCACAGTGATTTTAGTTCATGAAAGTATGGTTGTTTTAGCATGTTTTGAGCTTTAAATCTTAGATCTAATGTTAGATTTGATGAGGGGTTTTGATGTAAAAGTATTGGGGGTGTTGCAAGGTATTGATTGATGGTTTTACAATAGATTTTCTTGCATAATTTCATAGATATGAATGTCTCGGGGGTCTTGCAAGGTGTTGATTAAAGGTTTTACCACTGATTTTCCTACATGATTTAATCTCTAAATTGCATGCTCTTTTACCCCATTACACACCCCCAAGGTGTTTAACAAGATGTTCAGTTATGATTTCTTGAGGAAATAAAGGTCTAAAGCATGAGATATGATATGGTTGACTATACAATGATGAAATGAGCTTATGTACATGATAAATACTATATAAAGTGTTGTGGTAGACCATGCCCAAATTTGGGGACCAGTTGAAGGGTTGAATGCTCAACCACTAGGGTGATGGGTCCAATCATCAATAACCTAGTTGAGGGGTTGAATGCTCAACCACTAGGGTGATAGGTCCGATCATCACTAACCTAGTTGAGGGGTTGAATGCTCAACCACTAGGGTGATGGGTTCGATCATCACTAACCTTGATGAGGGGTTTGTATCTCACACACTAGGGTGATGGGTGATATCATCACCAACCCCAAGGGATTTATACCTCGGCAATCTAGCTTGATCTCATCTTCACATATGATATTCTATATGAGCATGATTTAATTAAACATATTGTACTTATGCATTGATCATACATGTCATATTGCTATATTATGACTATTGTCTATCGTTATGCATTTTGGATTATGATATCTATCTATTGTTGCATTGTATCCCACATACTTAGTACATTCAAACATACTAACGTATACTCTTGCCTACACGATATCACCATGTAGGGATCGGAGCTCCTATTGATTCTTCTTGTGGCTAGATGGATTGTTCAAATTAGCCTTTGCTGAATGCTCTATTCCGGGGACAAAGACTATTCTCTCACACTATATATTAAGATTTTCTTTACTTTATCGTATACTTATGACTATGAGGGTGAGCTCGATTGTATGTCTTGGTCCCCCCTCCCCCACCATTATCTATGTAGTAGAGGTATTGTTGGACAAAGCTATGTATATATGCTATGAGTTGATTCTATTATCCCTTGACTCTATGTTACGACAAGTTCTCCCTTCGCCCTTTTTGCCCTTATTTTCATTCTTCAAATATCATTAAATTATTTTTGCGACCAAGGATGTGTAATGATATGCTATGAGGCTTGTTTAGGGTTCCTTTGGGTTCTCCATTCGCTGGTCACGTCTATGCCCTAGGCTTGGATTGTGACATTAGGTCATTTTCAAATCTATTATCACACTAAGAAGTTGACTTTAACACCTGTGCTTATTAAGAATCATCGGTTACAATATTATATCATATGAAGGATGGTTCAATCTTAGGTTAAAAAATAGGTGTTACACAATCTCCCCCTTGGGATCATTCTTCCTCGAATGATGAGTAAACTTGGAGACTCATCAAGCACAGATATCATCAAAAACTCAAATACTCAGATACTCAAATACTCATACTCAAAAATTGACTTCTAACTCAATATCCAAAATTGGAACTTTATCTCCAATATCATCATTAGGCACGAATACAATCAAGGATTTGCATACTAAAGTACTCGGAGACTCAAGAGAAACATAGGCCCATTAATATCTCACAATGAATAATCAATCAACATATCCCATCTTCACAACTCAAGTGCTACTCGCCCATTCATTGTACCTCTTTACCTGACTAAGTTCATAACTCTATAAATCTCATGGGGATCTCCCTTCAGAGTCATAGGCTCAGTTTTAGATCTATCATCTTGAAAGTACTTTGTTCCCCTATTCAACATCTATAATTCACCCATACTAATATGAATAGTATAACACATCCACATAAACCTCTTTCTAGTTTGAGAACAATCTAACACATCCTAACAATAACTCTTTCTCTATACCTCATTAGGAAAATTAGATGGTACCTACTACTCTTTCATCAAAGCTTATGACAATCGGTTCATCACCCCATCACTTAACAGAACTGTAGTTACAAGTTTCAGTCAACCACCACTCTCACTATCCTTTCTCATCTTTTCCACTATCATCCTTCTAAATCTAGGATGACTCAATTCTACTCATAGATTATAAGACCTCAAATTACACTTTCTCAGGTGGTAACATCAAACTTTTAGAGATATAACTTTCTCTCTCACAGATAATATTGGAAGCAAGTTTTGGATAAAAGAGTTTGGGGTACATCTTAATCTAACTCGAGCACACAATTCAGATGAATAAGAGTACGTTCTTTCAAATCAATCAACTCAACATACTAGTTGGCTACTCTCAAGTATGGTGTAGTCTCCTTACCATCTTGATTATTTTATCACAGATGAACTCATAGGCGAGGGTCTGAACATTACTGTTTCTATCACCTCATAGATTAGACATAGTTGAAAGGTTTAGAGCAATGCATGAATTATCATAAATTTCTTAGGTAATAGCTCTATTGCATGATTTAGAATATTAAAGAAATGAGACAATTCCTAATGCGCTTCACACCAATAATAAAGACTCTACTAGACATGCCTTCATAGACTCTGTAAGGCACTTGAACTCTGTGTTCTGGTACCAAGTTTGTCATGCCCCGAGAAGGTACCCTAGACGTGGCCGACACTCAGAAACCATTGTTGGTTCCCAAGCGAGGCACTTGGCTCAATTTACTTATTCAATTAGTGGAAGACTTAATGAAACAAAAGAAAGTACTCAAGTGGACATTCAAACTCTCATATAAAATAATTTTCAAGGTATCTCTTACAAAAAAATAACTTAATATTTCATCTCAAGTAAATAAGAATTTTCTAAAGTTGAACACGGGAGTAAGACAGACTCCACTTTACTCTATCTGACTCAGTCTATGAAACCTCTATCAACTCAAAAGAAGGTGTCAAGACATGTTCAAGACAATAAAAATGATATAAACTAAAATATAAGGTTTCTCTGAAAGCAAGGAGGTCTCGGCATTGTATGAAATTGAATAGATCTTCAATGAAATGTCTGCTAAGGATCCCTAAGACCTGTATTTGCATTATGAAATGATACGGCACTGAGTGGCGTTAGTACGTAGAATGTATGGTATGTAAAATGGCAGAATAGGATAAACTCAAGAGAAAACTCAATAGCAAGAGCAAAGCACAACTTAATCAAATATGATATGCAAGTTTTTTTTTAAAAATATTAATTTAAATAATACTTTTCAAATCAACTCAATCGTATGCAATTCCATCAAATCAAATTAAATTTTCATTATTAGGGAGTTTTTTTAACCGACAATCATCACTATATGAGTAAATGATGATACAACGTTTTGTATTGCCATTGCCACAGCCGTTCAATACCTTTCCAGAGTAAGGGACAATTAAAATTATTGAATCCACAAATTAATTCCTCTTTCGGGAAAAGAGAGGCTAGGCCTCGATTCTACGCTGGCTACGTAGTTTGTGGGACTTGAGTTCTTTCAATTCTTACCCAAATTAGTGCTAATACTTCTCCCAAAATATGCGCTCATATCTATCAACAATTCAAATAATCTCATCAAGTCTCAATGAACCTTTTCATCAATACAATTTCATCTCAATTCATCAGTACTTTCAATTACAAATCATATGCTTTTTCATAAAAATAAATATGCTTCAAAAGACATGCATATCTCATCAAAACTCTTTTATCAAAACAACTCTTGACTCAATGCTCAAACTTTTCCAAAAGCAATGCTCATGCATTTTGGAAACTCTTTAATATATAATACTTTATTTAATACATAAAAAAAATCATGAATCTCAATATCAAATAATGCATGGAAAAGTCATAATCATTAACTCAACTAGGGTTCATGAAAAAGTAATCATGAACAACAATTACAATAATAAAATAATAATAATAATAATAACATCAAAACATAATTATATAAAACTCAATAGAAGAAGAATTGACTCAATTGGAACTCAAAAACTAGATTTTCTTCTCAATTCAATACTCATTAAAAAGGAAACTTAGATGTGGGCTGCATAGACAAACTCAATCCAATGCTATGATAGCCTTACATACCTAGAAAGTTGACATTACAATTGAAATATTATGAATACTAGCTTTCTTAGAGAAAATCTTTGATCTTGGAACCTTGATACTTGTTCTTGAGAAAAGAAATGCTCCTTGTAGTTCCCTTAAAGTAGAAGAACTTGAGAAAAATATTGATTGAAGGGCTTCTCTTTGATTTCTTGAATTCTTGACTTAGAATCTTTAGAGTTTTTAATGAAGAACCCTAATTCTTGAAAAAGACAAATCAAGAAATCCTTTATTGGAATTCTTGAATTCGTTTTCTTGTAAACCTAGGTTATGATTTACGATTTTCTTAGAGATTCATGAATAGATGAAGAAATTGGGTTGAGAAGCTTAGAATTTATGGAGAATTAATTATCTTGATGATGAATCTTAAAATCTAACGCTAATTTGATGATTTTCTTGATGACTCTTAAGCGTTTACGCTTAGGAGTGAAAGAGAGGGTTTTACTCATGAAAAACTGACTTCTATGTGTTTTGAGACATTAAAATAAATCCCTAAAGGTTATAGGATTGAAATACCCTCAAAAACTAATAAAAAGATGTCATTAACTTGTCCAGAAGAGTCTGCATCCACTCTATGATGCGAACTTGTCACAAACCTTCAGATAGCTCTGTACGTCTCCAGTAAAATGGTCATAACCTTTTATTCCAAATTCTGATTAAGGCAAAATTAAATGTGTTGAAAAGATAATTCAAGTATCTTTAATTTGATATATTACAGGCCACCTAACTCATCGTAATTTAGAAGACTGATCATTTGAAATTGACCCATTTATCAACTCATTTGAAAACTTAGTCGATAGAATTTCTTTGAACTTAACTCAATGTAAAAGATCCTTTATGACTCAAAATCACATTGTCATGACCCTAAATTCGGGTGTGATGGCACTCATCTAATACTCCAAGGCGAGTCAGCCCAAAACCCAAACCACTTAAGAATAAAGATAAAAATAAAAGATAACAATCTAATAATATAGATAAGCGGAAGGAAACATACTAAAATCATACTAGAACTGGTATCACATGTACAAGCCTCCAAGTATAGAATACTCAAATGAAATGCAAGTCATAATCTCAGGTCTTTGAGTAGAACAAAACATAAAATGGGATCCTCAAAGGCTTGCTGAAGACAGAAGCAGCTATCTCACAAGTGATCCAGAAGCTCGATCCAGCAACAGAAGTCTAATAGGATGGACCAGACTCATAACCTACAAAATGTAGTAAGGGTTGAGCACCAAACTACAAGGTACTTGAATAACAAAAGGTTAGAAGTCCACTTGCCTCAAATAAAGTCATGAAATCAAGAAGGAATCATTGCTTCCCCTCCAACGATACTCCAAATCACCACAATCTATTCAAATATAGCATCACAATCACATAATGAATCTACTGATACTAAAATCAATTAATTCGGATAAAAAAGTAAAATGGTCAAAAATCTCATGCCGGTAGGTGCATGAGGAGAAGGAGTAATATCCTTCTTGACTTGGTTGACCATAGCTTAAGCCAGCATAGTCAAAGCTGCCAGAACTCTACATGAGAAACCATATTTTCTTATGGATCGGAGGGGCTTGATCCTCATCTAAAGATCTCGGTGGAGGTACTCTTCATGGAAGCATTATCTAGAAAATCATAAAGAATAATTTATTGGTTAATGAAAACCTTAGGACAACTCTAAAGTACGACATAATTCATGAAACAAAGGAAATTTTTCTAAATGTCTTATAGTCTCTCAGTAATAGTTGTGCCATGTTTCACAACCATGAAGAAGACCCTATTTGATGCGGTATGTTGGACTCCGAGGACCATTTCAAAATCTTCTCCTTTGATACCAAGATTCACACGACCTAAACCTAAAGCTGACATGTCAAATAAAGAACTCGAAGGTACCTCACCCAAGTTTCTTAGCATTCATCAAACATTTCATAGGTAATTACTACCAAAAAAATATGTTTTAGCCATAGTTATTCAGCCACAATTACATAAATCGTGGGTAAATTAAGACCCAAACGTGCCCTTCTCCATGAATTAATAACTCACGCTAAAATATTGTGGCTAAATCAAGTGAGTATTAAAAGTTTCCCTCCCTCCCTTTTATTTCATTTCCCACCATTTTATTTCACCCATTCCAAATTTTTTCCCCAAATCAACAAAACTCATATAAGTTTTCTACTCGTCAAGAAAATCCACGGTCTTCTTCAGCAGCAAAAATGCTTGAAGATTTCACCCATCTAATGGATGTCTCTCGTAATGGGTGATGAAGCTAAGATTTCACCCATCTAAGTTGTCACCTGCAGCAAAATTTAAAATTTTCCTCTTCATAGTAGCAAAAAGCTAAGGTCTTCTTCATCCCAAAATTTTTCCTCCTAATAATAGTAAATCGATTGGGTTTTCATATCCAAAAATTCTTATTTGAAGAATAGCAAAATTCATTAGGTGTTTTTTTTAAAATATTTTGCTTGAAATTACCATCGGTGATGTTGCATCTGATTTATGTTGCTATTATTTTTGGTTTTGACAAAGAATTCATTCAAGTGGGTTTGATAATAGTAAATAATGCTTCTGAGTATGGCATGCCACTTGTTAGCCTAACTTGATATCTCTTATATGAGTGAAAGCCAGCTAATCAGAGCTACAAATTCACAAACAAAGAAGTATATGTTACATGATCTCTTTTATTTGGGTTTGTTTTTTCTGCAATCGCTGTGTTGTGACGATTAGTATTATGATGTTTATGTTATTAGTCCTTAGGGTGATTTCTGAGGTCGTCGAGTCATATTTTAAGCCGTCGTCTCTTAATTTAATGTTGATTTCATACGTTGTGGTCACACCTTGTTGTATTTGAGATTAGTTTTCAAGTTTTATTTTAGTTAATAGTGTCTTAAAATGGTTCGTTTTCACCATTTCATGCTTTAACAGTTATGTCCTTAACACGAGTTCAAATTAATAACTTACTTACTGTAATGTAGTCATTTCCACCCTTGTAATAATCATATAGATTTCAAAAATTGATTGTCCTTATTTGTTTCTTGCCAGCAAATGCTTGAAGTTTGGGTTTGTTTTCTGTGTTCTTTGCTTAAGATGGAGCTTAACGAGAATTTATGTTGGTCTTTCTTGTCTATCTATATATGTGTCTTTACTGGTTCTAGTATAATGTTTACTCAAATTATTCATATTTTATTATTTTGCAGTCCTTCTTGAATTAATTTGTTAGCTCATTTTAAGAGATTTGAAACCTGCTTCTCCTAAGTATATGTCTAAGTTTGGATACTAGAAAATCTTATCCTATTTAGTTTATCAAATATGGTTTCCTTATTTGATCTAGTTTGAGTTCATGGGATGCTAGGTATTTTAGAGTCTTGGATTTTCATTACATGTCTTGATTTTTTCTTGCATAGGCTTAGGTAATTCCTATTCAAGGTGTTATCATACAAGTAAGGATTTGTTCCACCTGATACCTATGGAAACAAAGTTATTTGTCCCTGTTACAACAACTGGAAGACCAAGGAAGGAGGATTAAAATATCCTTAAATTTCTTCCTACTAATATATATTACTATTACTATATATTTTCTAGTTTCTTTCTATTTTCTTCATATGTTTTCCTAATCTTATTATGTTGTCTGCTCTTGCACTTTTGTCTAACCCATGTGATTATATATGTAGTGTGACCATATTTCCAGTTTAAATGGAGCAAAAATATTACTCCCATTTAAAAAAATCTCCCTCTTCATCTCTTTTTATCAAGTAAAGTTAACATTGTTGAATCATGTTTTGTCTCTTCAAATCATGTTTTTAGATTTAGAGGATTCATCAATAGAGGACATACCTTTTCCTGATCAACATTTGAAAATATTAAAAATTTATTTTTAGTTCGAGATGATCATGTGGAACAAGAACAAGATGATTCCACTGATGATGATCATGAAAGTGACTATGATAGAGATGATGATGTTGGTCAAAGTGATGGAGATGATGCTGATGATGAAAGTGATTGGGATGGAGAAGGAATGCGAGATTACTTTAATTTTTCTATTATGAATTGAAAAATTGCAACTAAGTATCTATTCTATTTGGCTTGTTTTGCATCTTTAGTTTATTTATCTACTTATCTATTAGATATTTTGCATATTCTATTGTATCGTTGGTTGTGTGTCTTTTTTGCTAGTGACTTGGAATGAAAACTTATATTTTAATGAATCACACAGTCTTGTGAAATATGAGAAAGTTTTTTGTTCGTATATGTATGCAGAATAAGAGGCAGAGGGATGGGATGGATTGCAAGTAACTTATATTTTTATTTCTTTAAAGTAATCTCTATAGGATAAGTTCTAAATGAAGTAAAAACGCAAAAAAAATCAGCATAGAAACTGCTAGCAAGCTTACAAGGATGACAAATTGACGAATCCTCTCAACTAGATGATGGTGAAAGTGAAAGCAGAATAACTCCTGCAGTCACTAGAAAGAGGAGCCCTTAGTTATCCAGGTTAAAGATCAGAAGTAATTTTCTCTTTCTTTTTTAAACTTCTCAATTTTTATTATTATTGAGAAGATCAAGTAAACCAACAAATTTTCCTTTGACTACTAAAGCTTGATTGTGATTCTCCTATGAACCAACAAGGAAATGTGACCTTTTGTGGCCACCTAAATCTTGTCCAGACTTAAACATCCTGTTGCATAATAGACATTCATGTCCTTTCAATTTTTTAGGCTTCATCTTCTTCTCAGGATTGTAATTGACATCGTGAGCAACTGGTTTTCTATTGCTGAATGTCTCCCTATGCTTTCTCTTGTATATGTAACTAGGGCTATTATCAGCATTACATCCATTCTCATTTGTTTCATATACTTTCCCAGAATCAGAGTTTTCAGATTGAGCTTCAGCAATCAAAGCATTAACTTTCAAGTTTTTGTCCACTTTTTGTTTGCACATTTGATGTGTTTCATCTAGATTGTTAGTAGGTTTTAGACAATTCTTTCTAGCTACTTTCATGTCAACAGATGATGATTTCGTCTCCAAAAATGCAAAATTGTTGTCAGAAGACTCAACACCTGAATTTACACCATTTCAAATTCGAGAATCCATAGACAACATCATCAAACACTCAGCTACTTCCTCTTAATCTTGCTCATCAAACTCAAAAATATATGAAGAAACACTTCTATTATTGACTAAGCAAAAAGAAAAAGACTTAGCGACAAGTCTATTGTACCTTTTAGTATTTGATCTGCTCCTCGGCTTCAGTATCCGAGTTTTTGTCGATCAACAGATTCTTGATTTCACTACTCCACGAATAATCATCTTTCGACCCTCCCCTATCTTTGCTCGAGTGACATGACATGTGACCACACAAAGCTTTCAGTGATTAAAATACCTTACCACATTGCTGACAAACATTCTACTGAGGCAACAAAAGGGACCTTGAATCAGAAGCCCTCCATGTTTTCTTGGGATTGTCTCTAAGACCATAATCAGAATTTCACTTACTTCAAACTTTGATTTATGATCTCTCTTGCTATTATTCTTCCCACCATCAATCCAACATTGAAACTTTTTCTGTTTAAATTCAACTTGTTTTCCTTTGCTAGTACATGAGACCTCATGTGACCACGACAATAGTCAAAAGAGATTAACATTGTTCGCTTGTTATAATGATAGATATTTGACTGGAGAAGTTACAACTCAAAAGATGCAACCAGATCGAGTTTGGAACTTGGAAAGAATAAAAAATTATAGTAGAACTCAAGGGGGATGGACAAGAAAGTGATAATGGTTCAAACTTACTTGTAAGATTTCTTGACAACCTTTCTCACAAGTTGGTATTTTGACCCATATCAGTTGTGAGATGGGATAGAATGTCAGAGGCAAAAACACGCCTTCAGTGGCAGATTATTGAGGTAACTAGATACGTTCAAGTTCAACTAATATAACTTTTTTCATTATATATTGAATTTATGAATATAAATACATTTGAAGGAAAATGTTGAGTTTGATGATGTTGTTGGAATTAAATGGGTGATGCATTCTTTACACGAAAGATGGAGGGCCTATAAATATAAGTTAAGATGTGAGTGCTTTTATCCTAATGAAAATAAGGAAGAGATAATTGCTTATCCTCCTGCAAACGTGGATTCTAATGATTAAACTGCTTTTGTTCATCATTATAAAGAGGATAAGATGAAGGTAATTATTCTTCATAATTTCATAATGTAATCGATCTTCCTTTACAGATTCAATTATGTGGTAGTTTTCTTTCTTAGTTGTGTTGATTTCTGTGTCTGCATGCTTATTAGCTTGTCGAATTTATTGTTGAGTTAATTTTAATTTTTATTTCTGTATGATTTATCAAAGAGTACCTTGTTTGTCTGATAGAATATTTTGATAGACTTAAATTTGCTCTATCTTTGATAAAATATTCTGATAAAACTATGAAACGCATGTTCATTTGGATGTTGGATGGGTTTTCAAATTGCTGAAATAAATTTGAGTTCGAATTTGGGTTATCATGTCCTTTTTTTTTGGTTTTACTGATAATGGATAGTGAAAGCAGAATAACTCCTGCAGTCACTAGAAAGAGGAGCCCTTAGTTATCCAGGTTAAAGATCAGAAGTAATTTTCTCTTTCTTTTTTAAACTTCTCAATTTTTATTATTATTGAGAAGATCAAGGAACAATTTGGGCTGGAGAGATTAGCCTATTAATCTCTATTTTATCGTTTTTCTTATTTGGGTATTTTCATTAAGGCAAGAGGGAGTTTGAATATTTTGTACATAAAGAAAAAGATCCACGGTCAAGGGATCTTTCTTTATTGCAGGGGTTGTAGATGTATATATGGATTATCCGTTTTTATCTCATTTCTAACATTTTTGCTGCTAACGTTTAAAGCTATTTTAAGTGCTTCTTGCCACTCTGTTTCTTGAGTGGATATGGACCACGTGTTTTTCCTTTTCCTTTACGTGTTCTCTTGTGTTTAGAACTGTGGTGCTTTTGAATAAGATTGTTATCAGTGTTTGTTTGGAGTTCACTTTTTTGATTGCTTCAAATGCAGATAAATCTATCATTTTTAATACTAATCTTGACTCTATCCATTTAGGTACTTGTTATACTGTTATTCTCATTGTTTTCCACTCTTATTGCTTATTTTTATAATGGTGTCAATTTGTTGCAATGTGATTACATAGATGAACAATCTCAAGAGAAAGTAAATTGTTGCATTGTCCATTATGTATCCATTATGTATTCCTCTTATCTACTGTTTCATTTTTCTTCTCCAACCTTTATTTAGTGGATTTTTGCATTCGATTATGTTGTTTATGACTTCTCTTTGTTCTGTATGGTGAACATGTTTGTTTTGGATCTGATAATTCAGTGTTTATGGTTCTGTTATTTGGAATATCTATAATGAGTATAAATTTTGGTATAAAGAACATACTAGCTGGCTGGTTCAATGCTTTGTGTCCAGTTTGGGGGGATATGTTAATTCATATGAGGATAACATTGATGTGATTTGTATTTTGCTTCACAAATGTTTGATTATTATAGGCACAAGGTGCACAAAATGCGAGAAATCGAGAAAAACTAAAAGTTTCATATGTCGGTGGTAGCAAAAGCAATGCAAGGAAAGGTCATCAAATGGTAAGATTCTTTACCTTGGAGTTTATCTGAAATCACTTTATTATGTAAGAATAAAATATATTTTTATTACTTATTTTCATTTATACTTGATTAATGATATAAGAGCAAATATTAGGAAGGCCTATGTGTCGAATTAAAGTTGTTCTGTCAACTTTACTGAAAAAGAATGACAATTATGTCAATGAACAAGGGAAGATATTAGCTATAAGATTTAGATACTTCTCTTCCTCCTATTCAAGTTTTGTTTTCTGGTCTTTTATGCTATGAAACTGTTTAAAGTGTTGTACTTTTATCATGGGTTTATACTTATTTGGCTTATTTTGAAGTTTTCAAGTTGGCTAGTAACTTATATACTTGCAAGGGCTAAGTGGAGATTTAGACTTGGATTCAAATTTGGAAACTAAGTCAATATTAACTTGGATTTCAAATGCACTAAGTCAATATTAACTTAGATTTAAATTTGGATAGCTTGAGATATTTATCACTTCTTTAGTCACTTCTATTCCCGTATTCCTTACTCAAAATTTAAAATAGCAGATTACTGAGTTATCCAAAGATTTGACAATTTGATTCTGTGACTAGTAGACACCAAATGTTGGCATTTATTTGTTTTCTTTTTGTTATAATCAAACCTGACACAATACCTTATC
Source organism: Solanum virginianum (assembly GCA_000787875.1). Taxonomy (NCBI): domain Eukaryota; kingdom Viridiplantae; phylum Streptophyta; class Magnoliopsida; order Solanales; family Solanaceae; genus Solanum; species Solanum virginianum. The sequence continues at coordinate 15,061 of DF362171.1, forward strand.
TGCAGTTTCCCTTTTGCTTAGGGTAAAAAAGATAGAACTGAAAAGTGATCTTCTTCGGTGCTTAAATTATTAAAAAGTAATTGTAGATGTACAAAAACATATCTAGAAAATAATGATTGTAAACTTAGGGACAATGTGTTTGCCTTAATGTGGCTCTCTTGTAGTGTGTTTTTCTTGTGGAAAGACGCAGACACTTGATGTGAGATGAAGAATGTTCACAACCAATTACTCTATTATAATTTGTTCAAGAAAAATATTTAGAATGAGTCTATTAGCCTCATAGAGATATACAAAATTAATAAAGAACATAGATAACTTCAGGGTTGGTTACTTGTACCTGAATTACCAAAGGAAGATATTGCAAATAACATATATGATTTTTTGGGACTGCGACCTTTGTTTGTTTGTTTGGGTCATTTGATATCTCATTTGTTGTATTAGCTTTTTTTATTTCAGGTCTTTCAACTTATATTATGATTATAGAGTCAGCAAAATGCAATAGACAATTAGTTCAAAAGGAAACACTAGGCTTTCTTCCCACAAGATTCAGTCATAGGGAATCCAGTATATTCTCCATCTCATTCTCGGTTGTCTCTATAGCATATTCCTTTCATATGATTTTTGTATGGTAAAATAGAATCCAGTGGCACTATAAACACACTAGATAAAGTATGGTATTCAATATCTTCTCCAGTTCTTTTACCAGAACCTTTTGATTTGCATATGCTCCTTCCCAGATATGTCAAAACTCAAAAGTATTAAAAAAATTATGAAAGTTGTATCATACTTCAGAATACAATATTTTATTGTAATCATAGAACTTCTCAAAGTATTTTCTCAAAAAGGATGACCAGGAAATTGGTTTCATAAAAGACAAACTAGACTTAAAAAATAATCATCATGTGGCAGTGTAAGTGTACTTAAGATTGGGCCATTCCATTGTAGTTGCCTCCGTATACAGGGAAAGATGAAACATAGGTATATATAGAACAACCTGCCTTAGCAGGAGGCATAGGACCACCATTATTGGCTCTCGTTCTTTGGTTTGTTGGTACAGTAGCTGGCTTCTTTTTCTCATTTATGGGCTTCTCCAACTGCTCAAGATGCTTCTTAAGGTTATCCAATTAAAATTAAGCTTCAAGCTCATACACTTCAATGTACTTGAGAACAAAATGAATTGTACTATTGATTACTCTATCTTAGTAACTTGAGAACAAAATGAATTGTACTGTTGAGAACAAAGCTTCAAGCTCTATCTTAAAGTTGCATAGATTAATAGTACTTTCATTTCTGTCTTTCTTACTACTTAGATAGTAGACATATGTCACATTCATGTCTTCTATTTTATTTGTAGGATAAAATATCTGAATCTCTACTTGAAGATCAAGAATGTTCTGCCACTTTAGGTGTTCCGTTAAAGATATTGGCTCATCCTAATGATGCCATTGGAAAAGTATACGGAGTTGAATATTCTGGTCGTATGTGTAGTGTAGGTGGTAGTATTTGTCCTTCAACTACTTTTGGGATGCCTAGACATTTAATTAGTCATGAAAATATCGATTGGTAGTATTTGTCCTTCAACTACTTTTGGGATGCCTAGACATTTAATTAGTCATGAAAATATCGATTGGTAGTATTTGTCCTTCAACTACTTTTGGGATGCCTAGACATTTAATTAGTCATGAAAATATCGATAGTTCCAGCAATATGTCTTATCAACGTGTGGAAGATCTAAAGAAACATATAAAAACTTTGAAAGAGAAGCTAACTGGATATGAAGAGACAAAGGAAAACCTTGAGGATACAAAGGAAAAGCTTGAAGAGACCAAGAAATAACTTGTGCAAAATGAGACTTACTTGACAACTCTTCATAGGTTTATACAAGCTAAATTTGGTAGTGAGTTGCCTATTTGCAACTTAGATTTTGTTAGTTTATGTTTACAGCTGCTCCACTTTTTGTATTTTGATTACACTAGCAGTGTTTATGTATTGCTGCTTCAATACTTTGTATTTTGATTACAATATATAGCAGCAGTGTTTTATGTGTTGATACTGCTTCAACACTTACTAGCTTGTGCTTTATTATTAGCTTGTGCAGCAGTGTTTCTATGTTGCTTTATGATTTGCTATGGGATTTAGTGTACTGGTAGAAATTGTAGGAAATATTTGCAACTTGTTTGTTAAAAAAAAGAAAAGAAACCATTTGCCACGGTTCAAGCGTGGCTAATTAATATAACTAAATTTTAAAATATGCAGGATATGTTAACTATATTAGCCATGGTTTTTGTGTGGCTAATTAAAATTCGTAAATATAATTTATTTTTAAATAGTAAAATTTAGCATCGATGTAACCGTCGCTATACCTTAGATAAAATCATGGCTAACAAAATGTTACCACAAGGGATAAAATCGGGGCTAAGTACTCACGACGCCCGTTTTGGGTACAATACCGACTGTGGGCAAGTGATCATGGTAAAAGCGTATTAGCCACGATTTTGGTACCATTTACCTACGATTTTACGCGTGGCTATAATGTGTGTTCTTGGTAGTGAGTGAATGTAATTAAAAGAGAAAACTAAAGAGGAATGGGTCTAAGGGTTTTAATATGATCCACTAGCAAAGGAACTGGGTAGCATCATACATTCAGCATATGTCCAACAATACCTCTGGTCTTAGAACACATAGGGGCTAAGACATGTCCCTAGCTCACCCTTAACAAAAATAGCAAGGAAAGTATAATAAAGAAAGTCTAAATATCTCATTACAACCCAAGCTTAAAGGAAATAGTATGTTGTCCAAGAACTAGAGCACTCTCCAAAATTAGTCTTCAATTAATCCGACAGCTAGCCATGTATAGGAAGAGGAAGAGCACCTACGATAATAGGAAATATGCATAACATAACAAGGAATAAGGGCATAAGAGATGATGGATGATCAATGCATCTTAAAACATGATTGAAGCAACGAAAATATCATAAGTAATTATATATACATATGTGGGAGAAGACTATCACCAACATATAAGACCATGTGAGCTATAACATGGAATCCTAAATAAACCTTTACGTTGGTTAGAGAGACTACTTGTCAGGTAGAACTCCGTCAAACTTATTCATTCATTAATTATTAGGGATTTTATGGATCTACTAGCCTAATATACAAGAGTGCGTGTGATGGCACATAGTTAATGAGGCAAGAGGTTGCTCCAAGAGTTCCTTTACTGAACCCCACCTCATGTCTCATTCGGTGCAAAGTTAAGTCCCATAGAATGATAATAAATATAATCATATGCATATAATATCCATAAGCTAAGTCAAGTCCCACAGATTGATAATAAATATAATCATATGCATATAATATCCATAAGCTTTGAAACATAAACTCATCATAGTAGGAGTAGCTTTGTAATATATTCAAGTGACAATTACCTTTTCACTAGAAGGATTCATCATTGAATAAAAAAAAATTCACCATCATTCATACATGCATAGAAGGGCTTTCATAATCTCTTTCATAATTTTCATAAATATTTAGTTGAAAGTCTTATCATTCAAAACATACTTCATTTGTACATAGTGTAAAACTAGTTGGGTTCAATGCATGTATATTTCAAATCATGTAATGTAAGAGAATTGTGCATAATTATCATAAAATTCATCAACTCAAATGATTCATAATATTGCCCACCATGAACTTTTAATACCCAAGGTAACATGTCATAAAATATCTTATAGACCATCAATCATTCATAATATAACATAAATTCATAGCAAAAGACATTATATGACAATAAATACATTATAATATAAGCATTTAAACAAATACCATAAAATCCATAAATTTTCATAACTTGAAACTAAGTAGGTAAGTGAAAATACTTGAGTTTTAGAGGTGAAAGAAATCCATGAATGAAACCACATACCTAGAGTGCAAACCTTCAAGGACTCCTAACAATGGAGGTCCAAGCTCGAAACCCTAATCCCCTGCCTTCAATGAAATCTTAAAAGTTGTGAGCCTTAGGAGAATTTGAGTAAAAATTGGAGTTTGAGTGGAATGAGAATGTAATGGTAGGGATTGGGACCGATATAGGTAGATTTAGGCCTTAAACAACATAGTTTGAGGGAAAGTCAAAAATATCCTTCATTAAAACTTATCGAAGGAAATCACATCCCTAGTCTATAGGTCGTGAATTAAACTATGGATCATAGATGGGATTTCATCATGGTTATGCTTTCAAGTTTTAGAAACCTGAATCCTGACCCTCTATGAACCCTCTTTTATAGCTCGTAGTTCTTTTTACAAGTCATAGATATCCTTCATGCATCGACCCTAGACCTTCACAATCCTTGCATAAATCCAACCACGGGTCTTAGAAGAGCTCATACATGACTGCACCAAAAATTGAACTTGTACTAGTCCCCCACAATTCAACCCTTTTAACATACAGGATATTACAACAATCTCTAAGAGATACAGTTCAGAGCCTAAAGAAGTAAGATTGAAGGGGAAAATTGTAAAAATTGAGATCTCAACTCTAACTAGATCTCTTGGAAATGAAGATCACAACTCTAATTAGATCAATCAACAGGTGAAATTAGAATGTAAATCCAAGAAACACATAGATCTATTGAGAAATAGAAGATGGAAGAAGAAACAAGCTCACAATTGAGAAACCCAACAATTTGATCAAAAAATTGATTGACTATGAAAATAAGAAATTCACAATGAAAAATTGAAAATGGAATAGCTCTGATACCATATAGAAATCTGGAGTACCAATTCTAGTTGGTCTTCTCTTCCTCCATTAATGGATGTTGAGCTCAAAGGTGAAAGCAATACAACAATCTCTTTAGGATAAGAATTTGCTTGAACTGCACTATTGTATTAAAGAGAAGAATGAATGGATAGAGCGATGTGTGTGTATATATATACACAAAAATGTAAAAGGAATTTCCTAACTAACTTGATTCCTATTTGTAAAGCAATTTAACTGACCTCAAAATAGTTGTAACTAACCCTAACTAATTTATTGATCATAACATATAACCTTATCACACTCATTTAGGACTGGAAAAGTGCATAATGAACTTAGAGAGAAATGGGTTTAAAGAGAGAAGAGAGGATGAAGTTTCATTCATTTGAAGTAAATATTACATGAACTAATTCCTGCTTTATATACAAGCAAACAATGTAAGGTCCTAACTGACTGCTACTAATCTCTAACTAACTGATAAGTTAGTTATAACCACCTAATTGGTTGTCACATCACTGGGCTCAATACTCCCCCTCAAGCTGGATAGTAAGAACACATTCTTCATCCCCAAGCTTGGTAAGCAAATGATAATGTTGAGCTCTTCCCAGCCCCTTAGTGAATAGATCAGTTCCTTTACTGAACCCCACCTCATGTCTCATTCGGTGCAAAGTTAAGTCCCATAGAATGATAATAAATATAATCATATGCATATACTTAATCAGTCCTTGTTGCAGTTTTTTCCTCACAAAATGACAATCAATGTCTATGTGCTTAGTTGGTTTGATGAAATATCAGATTTGCTGCAATTTGAATGGCAGCCTTGCTATCACAGTACAAATCAATAGGTTACTTAATCTGAATGCCAAGCTCCTTAAACAGGCCTGTTAACCATCACACCTCTGGTACTGTTAATACCATACTCTTAAACTTAGCTTATGTTGAACTTCTAGATATTGTCTCTTGTTTCTTGGACTTCTATGAGATTAATGAGGATCCAAATTGTACCATATATCCTGTAACTGATTTTGTGGTCTGTAGACAAGTTGCCTAGTCTGAGTCATAATAGGCAAACAAATGAGAAGCTGCATCTGAAGACATAAGTAGGCCAAGACCTGGTGCATTCTTGATTTATCTAATAACCCTGATTGCAACTTGCATGTGGGATTCCTTTGGTTTGTGCATGAACTGACTCAGAACCTGGACAGCATGAGCAATGTCAGGTCTGGTCATAGTGAGATATAATAATCTACCAACTAGCATTTAGTAGCTTCCTGGATTAGTCAATAACATGTCATCACATGTGCTTCCTATGGCTACATCAAACTCATGAGAAGTAAGTCTTTGGTTAAAGTCAATTGGTGTAGAAATAGGTTTAGCTCCCCCTTTTCCTAAATCTGCTATCAGTTCAAGGGCATACTTCCTTTGATTCATGAGAATACCAGCAGAACCCCTGGAGAATTCAATGCCAAGAAAGAATCTTAAAGTACCAACGTCTTTCATCTTAAACTTCTGCTGAAGATTAAGTCTAGTGGAATGGATAAGCTTATAATTAGAGTCAGTAATTAAGCGGTCATCCACATAAACAAGAATGACAACCACATCAGACTTAGAGACAAGAGTGAACAAAAAGTAATCAAAATGACTCTAAGTAAATCCCAAATCTTGTAGAGCAGCAGTGAGCTTCAAGTTCCATTGTCTGGAAGCTTATTTTAACCCATAGAGTGACTTCTTAAGTTTGCAAGCTTTGTGAGTGGAGTCTTTGTGAAAACCAGGTGGAATCTGCATGTAGACATCTTCAACCAAATCACCTTGTAGAAAGGCATTATACACATCCAGCTAAAAAATAGACCAATGCTTAGAGGCTGCAATGGCAAGGGCAGACCTGACAGTCACCATTTTGGCAACTGGTGAGAATGTCTCTTTATAGTCAAGATCTTTTTGTTGGATGAAACCTTTTGCAACCAACCTTGCATTGAATATTTCCACTGTACCATCAGTTTTATTTGATCTTAAATACTTATTTACAACCTATGACATGCTTTCCTGGAGGTAGATCAACAATATCGCAGGTACCATTCTCCTCAAGAACAGCAACTTCCTGTTGCATTGCCAGGATCCACCTATGACCCTTAACAGCTTCATGATAAGTCTGAGGCTCAATCTCACATGTAGAAGTAGCTAAACATTGTGCATAATCAGGTGACAATAGGTCATAGTTTAAGTAATTAGACATAGGATATTTGCAGGTGCTGACTACATAGTCAGTTAGCCACTTTGGAGGAGCCTTTGATCTAGTGGAATGTCTCAGAGAAGGAGGATCAGATATTACAGGAGTAGAGTTATCAGATGGAGAGTCAGCAGGAGCCAAATGCTGAGACAGTGTAGGACTAGGAGGAACAATAGGAACAACATGTATATTATCATCAGGAAGAACATTATTCAGGTTTAAAACAAGAAATATAGGATCAGTGCTGGCAGTTGTTTGCTTGAAGGGAAAAAAGGACCCATGGAAAATAACATCTCTGCTAAAGAAAAAACTCTTAGAATGGATGTCATACAACTTGTGGCCTTTCTTAGTTGCTGAATAGCCCATAAACATAGCAGGTAATGCTCTAGCTCCAAACTTATCCTTTCTATGTACATTGACTGCATAGGCCAAACAACCAAAGACTTTGAGGTAGTCCAGTGATGGTAGAGTATTGAAAAACATCTCAAATGGAGATTTATTGTGAAGAACTGAGGAAGGTAGTCTACTTATAATATGAACAACTGTAAGAACACAATCACCCCAAAAGGATATAGGTATAGATGCCTCAAACCTTAAGGCTCTGGCTATCTCTAGTATATGTTTATGTCTCCTCTCCCCTACTCCATTTTGTTGGGGGGTATAAACACAAGTGGTTTGATGGATAGTACCTTGTGCTAGAAGCATCTCATAAACATCAGAATTAATGAATTCTGACCCATTATCAGTCCTAAGTATCTTGACAGTAGAGTTATATCAAGTTTGTATCGTAGAGAAAAAAGTTTTTAGCATCCAACAAGTTTCATCCTTAGAATGCATTAGAAATAACCAAGTCAGCCTTGAGAAATCATCTACTATAGTCAGAAAAAACCTTTTGCCATCAACAGTTGATACTGTATAAAGCCCCCCATACATCAGCATGTAGCAAATCAAAAGTAGCATTAGAATGAATAGTACTAGTAGAAAATGGCAACTTGGTCTGTCTCGCTATTAGAGGACACACTGAACATGGACTATTTGACTTATCAACTTTAAGATGAAGGTACTGATCCATCTTTTGTATGGCTACAACAGGCATGTGTCCAAGTCTTTTGTGCCAAGTGCTTAGTGGAACACTGTTATTAACACTGGTTGAAGCTGAAGGAGTTGAGCTTATTGAGTGAGACATATCTCCAAACAGATAGAGGCCACCAGATTCCTTACCAATCCCCAATACCTTGCCACTGCAAAGGTCCTGAAATACATATATATCAGGAAAAAAAAGACACCATACACTGCAATTCCTTAGTGATTTTGGAGACTGACAGCAAGTTAAACTTGAACTTAGGAATGTAAAATACATCACTAAGTTGTTGTGTGTCTATTATCCTTACAGATCCTTTGTGTGTAATCTCAGATTTCTCACCATTTGGCAAATGCACATGCTCAGCCTTGCATAATTCTTGATATTCATCTAGCAATCCTAGTATTAATATCATATGATTAGTTGCTCCTATGTCTACCACCCATTGAATTTGCTCCAATATAGATAATAGGGATAGAACTATACATGAACTTGAGTCAGCAAAGTTAGAAAGACCAGTAAGGCTTGCTGAGGCTGCATTAGCTGTGGCTTCTGATTCGTGTCCCTTCTTGATCATCTATTGAATTTGATAGTATTGTTCAGGTGAGAAAATTGGTGCCAATTGCTCATTTTATGTATGTTTTAGTGATTACTCAGCTGTGTAGTTCGCTGCAGGTCTTGTGTAGTATTGCTGCTGCTTCATCTTTGATCTGTTATCCTGTGGAGCCATATCTTGTCGATAGACTCTTCTCTCATATTGATACCCTCTATTGTTTTGAAAATTCTTATCATTAGATTGTCCAAGCAACTTCCTGCAGACTGTCCTAGTATGCCCTGGCCTTCTACAATAGTCACAGTATAAATCTGACTTCCTAGGTCTGAAATTTTGTGTTGGCTTATTTGTCATCAAGGCAACAGATTCATTGACCTCCAATTCTGATACTGCATTGGTGAGTGATCTTTGGCTTTCCTCCTGTATGACAAGTGCATAGATTTGATTTAGGCTAGGAAGTGGTTGTATCATTAGGATCTGGCTTTTTGCTCTAGAGTAAGAATCATTCAGTCTTATAAGGAACTGAAATATTCTGTGTTTCTGAATGTGCTCAGTATATGCCCTTGAAGTATCACAATTGCATATTGGAAGAGGGATTAGAGCATCAAATTCATCCCATAAGTCACTGAGTTTAGAGAAGTATGTAGACACTGTATTGCTTCCTTGATCAAGGAATGCTATTTCCTTATGCAAGTGAAAAGTTCTTACACTATTTTCCTTATCAATTTCTCCTTAAGATTCTCCCAAACTCTCTTCGAATCTAATCCATAGGCTATCCCTGTCATTAGTTCCTTTGACACCACACTCATGATCCAAAAGAGAACAATAGCATCATATCTCTCCCATCTCTTCAGTAGAGCTCTAGTATATGAAGATCTAGCATAGTTTCCATAAACAAATCCGAGTTTATTTTTGCTTAACAGAGCAATTCTCATATACCTACTCCATAACGCATAGTTCTCACTTCATGTTAGCTAGATCGCAATCAAGGTAATCCCTGGAGTGTATGTGGACTGCAGGAACAATGGATCATTGTGATCAATTGTTGGATCACATCAAGCAGTCGATGTTTCACTCATTGTTGTTTACTTCACTGAATCGAAAGCAGAAAAACAGAATGATAATTTCGCAGAATCGTACGACAAATCATCGCTCTAATACCATGTAAATATTAACCTGCTTCAGTCACCATGGATCAATCCATGGATTTAGGACTGGAAAAGTGCATAATGAACTTAGAGAGAATAAGATGAAGCCCATTGAATGGTGATTGATTCACAGGAGTGAATATCAACAAGAGCTAAAAAGATTTGCATTGATTCCACAACTTTTTATCTTAATTTTTAATGATTATAATAGTAAGAATATATGATGTTGCAGTATTTACTTTTTTTTGTATATTCTTCCTTTATTTTGTAGTTTAAATGAATTTTTGATTGTTGTAAGTTCATAATTTTTCTGGTTTAAAATATTAAGTCATAACTTTGTACTAACTAACGAAATATTTATAGATAAATATAACTAGAGACAAAGAGATAGAAATATTTAATAAAAAAATGGTATTTTACTGTATTTTATAACTGCGCAAAGTACGAACAAGTTCACTAATTCATTAAGTGTTTATGAATGCGTATATATGCATATTTAAGTTTCATTTATCTCTTAATTTCAATTATCTATAGGTAAACAAATTTTAATTTGATTATTATATTGTAAATAGATAATCTTTAAGAATTTATTAGTAAAAAAAAATATAGCAACATTTTTCTTAATTACTTTTGTATTACCTACCTCAAAATATGTTTATAAGGTTATCTTATTATAATTATCATTATTATTAATAAATTTATTTTTTTTAATTTATTTATTTCATTATAGAATGACATTAGCTTAGATACTCAATCAACATTTTTCACTATTTACTTTTCAACAAAAATAATATTTTTACCTAAAATTTGTTACATACATTTAAAAAAATATAACTATCATGATTTTGATAATGATTGAGAATGTAAGAATAGGATAGATATATAGAGAAAGTCAATTGAGAGAAGAGGGGAGAAGTTTTGGTATTGAAAATTGAGAGAAAGTTTGATCTTTAAAATAAAATTAGGAATGTAATTAGTTTTCACCCCAAAATTACTTATATATATATAAATAAGTAAACACTATGTGTTTCAATTATTGGTCCTTGGGGTCCATGAGTCATTAATTGTCACATCAAATACGACTAGGAATTTGTATATTCATAACTAGAAGATCGTGTGCATTTGATTTGGTTGGCGTTTACCTTGTGTTTTGTAGCTGAATTGAAAAGGATAACCATTCTCACTGACAAGTAAAAGGAAATTCAGCCCCCACTCTACTCGTTGTGTTTCCTTTATTTACGCAAAATTAAGATTTATGAAGAACAAAACTAATTAGTGAGATAATTAGACTCAAATATTTAATGGAGAGGGAAATAATAGGGTGAGATGCTTTTACCGTAACCCAACAATGACAGCTGTGGGATACATTAAACCTTACAACCAGATAATTGTTGCTTAGAAATTGAGATATAATTGAATGCATTCTTGGATATTGCTTCAAAATTTGCTCTTTGGTTTAGACAAAATAGGAGAACTTCATGGAAGGCCAGGTGAGAAGAAATATGGAAAGCTAAAAAGTTATGATAAAGTAATAGTTGTGGGGATGCATCCACGTTAGTTGCACAAGGAAGCTATCTTGCTTTAATTGTTCAAATAATGAACTCTCATGACATTCTATTATGTCAAGGTAGCTGCTTACCATCTACCTATTTTTTGTTTCACTTAAATGCCCCTACCACTACTTTTAAACATCAAAACTAAGGGCGTCTTTGGTACACATGAAAATATGTATTTATAAATGATAAAATAGCACAAGTTTTATAAATGACATTTTATGTTTATTGTAACCACCCACCCATTTTATGCCACCAACCCCTACCCCTTCACCAATGACCATTCCACCCCAAGGCCCTACACATCCTCCCCCTCCCACTAAATTATGTATAAATACTCTTGATTAATATTCTTTTATTTACTTACTAAACACTAGGAAATAAGTCAGAAATCTATTAAATATTACTCTTTCCGTCTCATATTACTTAAATTTTTTAGGTTTTTTTCAAGGTTCAAAATATTTGAATTGTTCAAAGTTCAAGGTAAATGTTTTAAACTTTTTTCATATTTGTCCTTTCATTTATTGAACTTTTATATTTTCTAGGATATAAATTACACTATATATTTATGATTTTATAAAGGGCA
>DF362171.1:26976-44808 GCA_000787875.1 Solanum virginianum
CATATTTGCCCTTTTATTTATTGAACTTTTATATTTTCTAGGATATAAATTACACTATGTATTTTTGATTTTACAAAACGCAATAGTGGAAAGTATGGTATAAATTCTGTCTTTGAATATTTTTCTTAATATGTGAGTATATTACTTCACAAATTCAATTATTTTGAGACGAAGAGAGTATTTGAAAAATAAGTAAAAACCCTAATTGTTTTTTATTTTTCGTCGTCGTAGCAAAACACCCCAAGGGTCATTATTGTCTTATAACAAAATCCAAAACCAGTTCCCCTTTTCATTCCCTTCTCTCTCCTCCAAAAAATGGTGAAACTAAAACAAATTTTGGAAGAACAATTTAACCCAAAGTCACTTATATCAACTACTATTTTTATTTACAATTATAACCTAAATATGGGATTTAGGAGGATGAAGATGAATGAATGATGTATGGATATAGCCAGAATCATGAAATGTGTAATGCTCCATCCATTGATTGATAGGTCCCACAAAACTAAACATAATAATCCTCAAATATTCATATCTACTATGTGAGTAGCTCCTTTCCCCTTTTAACTTTTTCCAAACTCATCCCTTTTTTTTTTTGAACTAGAGAAAAAGACATCAATTTTGAACTTGACAACTAATTGTATCTTTATTTCCTTTGCTGTATTACTTTTCTCTCTCATCACAAACAAAATCATAACCTATTTTAAGTAATACTTTCAAATATAATACAATAAATTAATAAGTTTATAACAAATGTAGTCATATTTTTATTTAGATAAAAAAATAGTTAAAAGTCATTAAAAAGGTATACATTATGATACATTCAAAAAGTATAATATACATGAGCTAGCTATACACCAACTATATATAATCATACATTCAAAAAGTGTTATATAGCTTAACTATATATGAAGTATACACTAACCTACATAAGTATCCACTAACTAAACATTAAGTATAAACTGATTATTCAATTCCAACCAATTGGTAATATTCCAAATTTTAGATATTCTCAATATTTAGAGTCTTTTGAGATGTAATTCACTCAAAACTGAATAGGTATTATGACAAGTGTTACAGTCCTTACTATTACTTTCCTGAATCTCCAGAGATATTGATACATCGGATAGGAAAGGTGAATGCCAATAAAATGTAGGTGAATGTGGGTATGACCTCAATGCAACTCCATAACAAATCAATTTACAATTGGAGCAAATCAACAGTCATCCTCTTCTTTGTTGGTTCAGCCCAAAAAGAATAAACTTAATCCATCTTAATACAATTAATTTGCTTTTAACTCCTGTGTACAAATTCAACTGTTAAACAAATCTGTAAATAGTCACCTCTATTGATGTCAGAAAAACAACATTCCCATGCACAGCCTACATTCCTCAAAGTAATCCATTCTTCACTTGCTGGATAATACTAGCACTAGCTACTAGTAAAATGTAGACATATTCATGCATTTAATTGTTTTTTTTCCTTTATGACTTTTTTCCCACTTTATATTATATGTCAGTTAATTCTTCCAGATTAAATTAATGAGTTGACGACAAAATAAAAGCTGTCAGTTTAAGGTTTCCATCACACCAACAGATTCCTAACGAAATCAAATGCGCAAATACATGGAGAAATAATATTTACAATAGTAGTTCATCATTAACACACGAAATAAATAATATTACTGTATTACCTTTTAAAAATATTAAATTTAAGTCATAGATATTAAGTAATATCTAATAGCAAGGACAAAATGAACATAAATGAGTAAATAATTCGCTCATTTTCTAAATTGGACAAGTAAAAAAATAATAGACTAATAATTTTATTATATCATGTCTATTAATTATAAGTCATATAATAGTAATAATAAAAGGGAAAATGTACAAGTACCCCCCGTCCACCCCCCCCCCCCCCCCAAAAAAAAACTATAACCAAAATTTCAGAGACACACTTAAACTTTAACTTGGTCCTATTATCCCCCTGAACTTATTTTTTTATAATTAAATACCCCTTATTTGTCTACTTAACACGCCTAACTAGCTAAATTATATTGTGTATAGTACACGCACGGACCCCACATGCCACGTAGGCAAAGAAGGGGCATTAAATTAAGAAAAAAATAAGTTCGGGGGGGAATTTTGGTTATTAACGTTAACAAATTAATAATTTGAATGATCTCTATAATAAAATTTAAAAAAATCATCTAAATGAATATATCAAAGATTTGGCCCCCTTGCATGAACACACTTTGCACAACTGCATAGTCGAAAAAATGAGTACTATTTTTTAATTTTTTATATATGTATGCAATATAAGCATTTTAATCAAGTTTTGAAAGAAAAAGAACTAGAAGATCGAAATTTCTTACTTGAAGTCAAGTAGCGGATCCTGACATATCGCTCGAACATATCCCTAAAACTAATAGATCATATTATATAATAAAATTTGGAGATATAAAATAATTATTATTTTTATGATTATATAATAAAATTTGGAGATATAAAATATTTATTATTTTTAAGTTTGTGTGTAATTTTTTTACAAGCAAACTTTAGATAAATATTTTGAGTTATTAAAAATTATAATTTAAAATGCACAATTATCCCCAGACAATAACCAAAATCCCAGAGACACATTTAAACTTTTACTTGGTCCTATTACCCCCCTGAACCTATTTTTTTCATAATTTAATGCACCTTATTTATCCTTAACCACATGCCTAAATTTTCGCAATACACGTGTAGACCCCACATGCCACGTAGGCAAAGAAGAGGCATTAAATTATAAAAAAAATAAGTTCAGAGGGATAATAGGACTGACTTAAAGTTTAAATGTGTCTCTGAAATTTTGGTTATAGTTTGGCGAATACTTGTGCATTTTTCCAAAATAAAATATATACAAAATAGTAAATGTTTTAACTTTTCAAGTTGAGCCAATAAAGTCCAGCAGTAAAGATGGAGATATCACATAAAATTATGGGACAAGTGAATTATCAAGAAATGGCCACTTATTTGCCTATTACTGTGATCTAAGTGGAGTTGGGAGGTTCATGCATGTTATTAATCACTAATGAAGTACTTATCATGTCAGTTTAAGTCCACAGTTGACATGACTAGACTGAGATGCAAATTGTTATGCTTTGACAAGAGAAAGCATACAAATTTTCTTGGAACTTTCAAAGGAAGAACGCATTTAATTCAGAGAGTATCTTAATCGGAAAAACAGTTTATGAAACTCCACTTGCCTCGATACGGGGATTAAAAAATAGTAAATAATGAGATAATATAGAGAAATAACTATAATTGATGATAACGGTAAATTAGTAACTACTCCCTCTGTTCATCTTTACTTGTCTCCTATACTATTTTGGGATGTCCAACAATACTTGTTCACATTATAAAATCAAGAGATGATATTATACTTAGTTCTTAATTTACCCTTATCATTAATTATAGTTATTTCACTATTTTTTAAAGACATTATATTTATTATATTCAAAGAGTAATTTGGTAAAATTACTCTAGTTACCACTTCTTAATTCCTATTCCAAATCAATAGCGGATAAGTAAAGATGGATAGAAAGAATAAGTGTAAAACTATTCCTTAATTTTATAAAGTAAATAAATATTGTTGCACATTTTAAAATAATATAAAAGACAAGTAAAGAAAAATGGAGGGAATAGGATGGATGGTTTGGTGGAGCTGTAGGATATATGTCTTTTACACAAAATCCAGGTGACGACTTCCACGAGGAACAAACTTGAGCTAACTATTATCTATTTGTTAAATGTTACTCCTTTCATCTCTTTGTATTTACATTGTCATATATATTAAAAATATTTCTTTCAAAATATTTATTGATTTAAACAACCAAAACAGAATCAATTATTTTTTAACTTTATTCTTAAAATTAATTATTTTAGAATTATTAAGACGCATATAAATAGATAAAGATTAAAAAAAATAATTAAGAATATATTAGTCAAAATAGGCTGTTAATCAATGGATAAAACCTTATGATAACAGTTACTAAATATTTTTAAATTGAAGGAGGAAAAATGGACAACTCATTTTCAATTTAGTGGAAGGAGTAGCTAAAAGAAGGGAATGGACAAAACAAGTCTTTGGGAGAGGTGCATGCATTCTTTTTCTCCATTATTTATATATTTGATTTTGGAGAAAAGTGTAGCTAGCTAGCTAGTTGAATTTAACCCTTTGCTGACCCCAGCCAAAAAGTTGCTTTCAATTTCTCTTGACTTTTGGGCCCATGAATTTCTACTTTACCTAGATTTGGCTTTGTTAGACAAGCCATGCAGAAGTGGGCAAAAGATGTTTTATCTACTTTAGCAATATGCGTGCCCACAACAACACTAACTTCACAGTCTAGATAATGCAATCAATAAGTGAGCATAAACAGTCCTTCTGTCTCAAATTAATTAAATTTTTAAAATTTTTTTTTATGTTCAAAATATTTAAATTGTTTAAAGTTTATGGTAAATATTTAAAACTTTTTTCATATTTGTCTTTCATTTATTAAACTTTTATATTTTCTATAAGGTAAATTACACTACGTATTCATAATTTACAAAGGACAATATTAAAAAGTATGACATACATTTCGTCTTTAAATGTCACAAATTCAATTAAGATTAGGGAGTACTATTCTATATCATATGTGCTATTTTTTCAAAGAGTAGGAGTTGTCACAACTCATAGTGTATAATAATATCACCACAATGTGATTCGACAAGTATAATTATATAATTGAACCTCTGAAAAAGCTTTAATAAAAAGTTAGATACTTTAGTGGGGTGCCCACAACCCATAGTTTTTGCTATTATGACTATTGTCAAAGTGAAGATAGATGCCAGGCATATCATAATCAAATTCCATTATATAGAATGGCCATTCAAGGGCTTATTTAATACTTCACTCACAAGTCCTACAATCACATTGGCAGTTATTGGCCGGTCTAAGTGACAATCCTCTGCCACCATGGTCAGTGCTCAGTGCTTGCTTTCCTCTGACTCGCCTCCCCTCCCCTCCCCTAAAAAGAAATTAAAAATTTGTTGGTTTCTTGTTCTGTGTGTTGTCAGGAGGAAGGTACAAAGTTAGAGTACAATTCTGTAAGGTCATGGAAAATTAAAGGAAAAGGTGGATTTAGAGCTTCTTCCTTCATCTATGGTAAGAGAAATATTTCTTCATTTTGGTGTCCAATCGTAGCCTGCATGTGGATTGGATTGAATTCCGTAGATGTTGCTCAAATTAATAAAATATTAAAGTTAAAGTTAAGAAGTTGACAACTCATAAATGAAAAATTCTAGTGAAATTTGATTTGAATTTGTAGGTTTTGTGGGATTGGACAACATTGGATTTGTAGCGAACATGGTGAGCATGGTGTTATACCTGTCTTTGAAGATGCATTTCGACCTCAGCGGTTCAGCCAACACGGTCACTAACTTGTTAGGCTCAACATATTTGCTCTCTATCATTGGTGGTTTCATTTCTGATACTTACCTCAACAGATTCCACACTATTCTCATTTTTGGAACTGCTGAAATACTAGTAAGTTTATACATCTCAAATACATATATATAGAGAGAGAATTATCAGTTATTAATGGTTAATTATTTAGGCATGGGCATTGATGACGATTCAAGCTCGTTACTCAATTTTGCAACCAAAGTCAAATTCATTAGAAGGTGGGATAGCAGTATTGTTCTATGTGTCAGTGTGTTTGTTAGCATTGGGTACTGGTGGGGTTAGGGGAGCTTTACCAGCATTGGGTGCAGACCAATTTGATGAAAATAATTCAAAAGGGTCAGTGGGAAAATACTTCAACTGGCTATTGCTAAGCACAGTGTCAGGTTCAGCCATTGGTGTCACAATCATTGTTTGGGTTAGCACTAATAAAGGTTGGTGGATGGGTTTCCTCATTAGTTTTGCTACTTCTTTCATTGGTTTCATTATATTTATCTTTGGAAAGCCATTCTATCGACTTCAACTTCCTGCTCAAACCCCACCACTCACAAGGATACTCCAGGTTTCTTTCTTAAATTTCTTATTTACTTTATTCACCTTATCCTATTTAACTTGGTTTCAACCCATATATATTTATGCCCTCTAATTTTGAGTGGTAAACCCAACTTGTATAAAGTGGATACACATCCTATCTGATATCTCAATTTTTATACAAGCTTGAGTGTCTACTTATACACATTCAAAATTAGAGGACATAAATATTAGTTGAAATCAAGTTAAGGAGCGCGTGTTTACGTATTATGTCAATTAATTAACAATTTGTTTTTATAGGTTATCACTGTGGCAATCAGAAACCGAAAGATGCAATTACCAGATGACCCTCAACATTTGTATGAGAGAGATTCAGACTCATCAGAACAAAAAATTGCTCATACTCATCAATTCAGGTAATGTAATATAGTATATACTTGTATTTTGGTATTTGTTAAGTACCTACTTTCTTTTCATCTTCTGTTTTGATGAGCCAACATGGCAGGAAGAAAAGGGCACCCACTGAATTAAAAATAACTAGGTCCATTTCTGAAAAATTAATTATGCTTACTAGTTACCACTACTACTATAAATTACTTTCTTCCGATTAGAAGATGATAATTTCAAAAGATTTGATTTTTAGGTTACGTACAAAATTTTTTTCATGTTTTATGGTCTTTTTACAAGAAAATTTTATTTTTACATGTAAGAGGTCTGAAATTTTTTTATTATTATTCATTTTTTAAAAGGGACCAAGAGATCTTAATTAGTATGTGTGTGATATATATACATACAAAAAAAATTTGTATTAGACAATTAAAATAACAGACTCCTTTGTAACCATCGAAAGATAGGTAATGACTTGTTGGATGAGGTTTAGTGGGTATTTGAATTGACTTTTTCTAAGTAGCTTATGGCTTTTAAGTTACTTTTTAGTTTCTATAATGCGAGGTTGGTATTTAATTATTGACACTATAATAAAAGAGAGCAATAGATAATTTTTATGACAATTGAGTAGAAGTGCTACATTTACTATAGAGTAGGTTATAAATAGCAAATTTATATTTGCGCTAAATCCATTATAAATTTGTTGTAATAAGTGCATGCATGCATGCATGCAGGTGTTTAGACAAAGCTGCAGTAGTTCCAAAAAGTGTTGAACTAACAGAATGGAGAGTTTGCACAGTAACCAAAGTAGAAGAAGTGAAAATAGTAACAAGAATGTTGCCTATCATAGGCAGCACCATTATAATGAACACATGTTTAGCACAGCTTCAAACATTCTCAGTTCAACAAGGTTATCGAATGAATCGTCATTTTGGTTCCTTTGAAGTACCAGCATCTTCAGTACCAGTCATCCCATTAATCTTCATGTGTATTCTCATACCTATTTATGATTTGTTATTTGTCCCATTTGCTCGCAAAATCACCAACCACCCTTCTGGAATCACACAACTTCAACGTGTTGGCGTTGGATTAGTCCTCTCCATCATTTCTATGGTTATAGCTGCACTTGTTGAGATCAAAAGGAAGAATCAAAACCCATTGCAACCTATACATGTGTTTTGGCTATCTTTCCAATATGCTATTTTTGGAATAGCTGATATGTTTACCTTAGTGGGAATGCTCGAGTTTTTCTACAAGGAAGCACCTCTAGGAATGAGATCACTTTCTACTTCATTTACATGGATTTCACTCTCTTTTGGCTACTTTCTGAGCAGTGCCTTTGTTGGCATTATCAATTCAGTTACCAGAAGAGTGTCCTCAAGTAAGAAAGGATGGCTGGATGGACAAGACTTGGACCAGAATAATTTGCAACTTTTCTACTGGTTTTTGGCTATTCTAAGTTGCTTAAACTTTATAAATTATATTTGTTGGGCGTCTTGGTACAAGTATAAATCAGATGATCAACACAATGATAAAGGTATTGTTTTGCCCAAATCAGCCTCTGTAAGTAGGGTGCCATTTCTCAAGACAAATGAAAATGAAGGATCGGGGGAGAAAAATTAAACAAAAACAAGAAATTAAATGTTACTATATATATATATATATATATATTTTTTTTTAATGTTTTGTGTGTTGAGTGGTGCTTAGGTAATTGGTTTTGAAAGTATAGATGGTATTGTAAGCTTTTCAAATGTGAAATGAAGCATCTACTGTTCAATTTCCTTCTCTTTTGTATGGTCTACGACGTTACATGGATGATTTTCGACCAATTCCTTACTTTTAACAGATGGCAGTTTTACTGTCCTCAGATTCACTGACAAGTTTTAGATTACAAATTTATAATCTAGACTAAACAGTTAAAATTCTCTAACAAGATAAACTCTATTACTTTGCCTGAATGTGAGAAGCTGGTTTTTGTCTATCATCAAAGCAGTAACATGTTTATTTATTGGAAGAAGTGAGTTTGAAAAGAAGATGATGATTTTGTTGTGTATTCAGTTCTTGGGATGAGGAGGTAGGTAATGCAGGAGGAGGAGCCAAATATGTCATGTATCTCTAGAAACTTATAGTAAAGCAGAAGATCAAAGACATGCCATAAACCAAAAAACATGCATTACTAATTTCAACATACCATCTTTTCTACTGACATAAAAAGAAACTCATAATTGATCTTCAGAAAATGGCGTCACACCTCACACTTACCTAAAAGATATCGCATTAAACACATCAAAATTCAGACGCTTTTCCTTTCAAAGACAACTCTCAACTGATTACAGTTATGCCCTTTCACGACACTTCATGTTTATTTAAAACTACACACATTTGTTGAATCCTTGGCTTCTCACAACTTGAGAGTAACATTTGCAACAATTTTGATGTAGCTCCCCAAAAGGCATGAAAAACGGGGGAGGAAGTTTAAGTTAAAAAGGGAGGAAACATCTAACATTACCACCATCAACACCTAGGCCTGCCTTAACCTACATATATGGCATCTCAATAAACATGGATGTCAACGCCAATACTTCCCAGCTTCTTCGTTGACATTTTCTGGGTCGTCGAATGATAGCGAACCCAGAGGCATGAAAGCCGAGAAATTGCTGCCTGGCGAGCAACCTGAACTCCTCTACATGCAAGGTTTAAATCCACTAACACTTCATTACGAGTTTCACCTGACTCCATGCTTTCATCATACCCATCAAGGTCAGATTCAGAGACTAAAACAACCGAGCCATCATCAAAGGCAGCAACTTCTTTTTGTGCTGGACAGTCTAGCACTTCCGATGAATTATCATTTCCACAAACATCACTATCAGTATTTTTTACTCTTATGTAGTATTCTTGAACAGCCTGCATATGTATAAAGCCATGGAACTGACATTTTTAACTTCAGAAAAATAAGAATAGAAAGGACAAGGAATTCGGAGCTATCAAGGAATGCATTTATATACAGAAAACAGTAATATATGCATATAATTTTTTTTTTTAAACCAAGAAATACATTGTTTCCAGCTTTCATAAAATGGTGGATAAAAGGCCCTCCCATCTACCCCTTCTCCACTTCAATTCCAGTTTTGGTTCACCAGCCAGGATTCAACTTGTGATGGCATGCATTTGTACTAGCTTTGTCGTTGAAGAGGGCAGTAATGTATGCATATATATAATAAAAACACTAAAGCGCACACACAAATTTAAAGTTGTGGGGGACCGCTGACATATTCTACTCAGATACGCAGGTGTGCAAGAATATAAGTGCCTTGCACTTGGAACAAAAATCAATAAGAACAATTAAACCTCAATGCAGAACAGGCATCCTACTAGCTAAGAGCATACCTGCCACTGAGAGGGGGCCAACAACACCCTTGGTCTGGTGGATCTGACGTAATCATAAGCAGCCTCAGGTGTCATGTCCTTGTATTTGACCTGCTCAAGAGGCATTATTAGAATTTAAAATAGGCAAAGCAGATTATAACTGAACACTCTTAAGAGTGGTGCCCACCAGGTAGCAAAGGACAATGGTTGTGCTACGTCCACGACCGGCTTTACAGTGTACGTATGTTGTCTTACCACAAGATGCATAACCTTCAAAGCCAGATGCATTACAATTATAAATTGGCAACCACAAATCATGCAATGAACTCTAAACTCTGGCAATGTAAGATATATACTTGAAACATCATTAGTTACTAAAGATCTGGGTGAGAAATACTTACCGTGGATGAATTCTATAGCTCGGTTAATATCTCCATCTGATGGTGCAAAAAGATAATCTCTGGTAGGAATCACCAAGTGATTGATGCCATGATCCTAGAAAAGGGGGGCATCTATTGAATTAAAAATTGTTGCAAATCACCACCTTGTAAGAGTGATAGAAAACAGCGGTTTCGAAACAATGTTGGTGAAGTTTTCTCACTAATGTGCACTACTAAACATTAGGCAAAAACATATACGGTCAAGTACGTGTTCTCCAGTTGCAATCGGTTCTTTTACATATTACATGCTTTAAATTAAGAGTTTCACTCAAATATGTATATAGACAGATAGGCAATTCAGTCATCTTCTTTCAATCCCGTGATTGACCTAGCATAGCAAATAACAATTTAGTACATAATGAAATGTAATGACTAAAAAGATGGTGATAATAAGAAAGTGGGCTTAGACTGTACAAGATATAATGATGTCGACACCAAAGTCTCATATGGTTCATTCAAGGTAACCACTCCAGCAACACCTAGAGCCTTCAAGCGAGGGACATCAGCGGGAAATGGAACAGCTCCTAACAGTATGAACTGAAAATAGAAAATTAATCAATAAACTAACACCACCTCAATCAACAGAAAACATAAAAGTGAAAGAAAACCCAAATGGTTAGACCCCAAAGCACGATTCAATTTATGCATTTTAGTTTTGAGAGCCATTAGTTCAGAGATATGATCTGCTCTGATAAAAGGACAGATAACCAAAGAATGAACAGAGAAACCTGTAAAATCCACAATATGGTAGTGCATGAACAAATATTAACAACAGCTTGAACTCACATTGTGGCTCTATAAATGAAAATTTTGTTGAAAGAAGATTGAATCAATGAACCAGAAGTGTCGACAAGTCTGCAAATATTTGGACCTAGAATTGGGAGGAAACAGAGAGATTGGATAGCAAAAAGGGAAGAAAGGGAAAGGACATGGACAAATAAGAGGGACAGACTACTAAATCTATTTCCTAAAAAGAAGACTAATTTTATTCTCCTTATATTTGTTTTACACCCTATTCAAAATACTTGTATAAATGACTGAATGGTTCAACTCTCTTTTGTATCCACCAAGTTCCATTTTCATTCAGTACAATCTGACCATATATTAACATCACAAAAATTGATGCCCCTGTCAGGTAAAAGAATCCTAAATTCGTATACTTCTTGAACACCCAGTCATTTTAATCTTGAAAGGTAAAAGCTTAGGAAACGGCTTCTTCAGGGAGACAACCAAGCACAGGAAAGCCAAGTACAAGGGAGCAAACAGGATGATAATATGCAATCACCTCCAACACATAATAAAAGAATACACAGCGAATACATAATTTTACAACTTTAAATTTATAGAAGGAAAGTAGAGGAGAATAAGTTCGGAATCAATCAAATTCACCAAAGCAGAACAGCTAAATGTATTAGAGAATCCGTGAAAAATGAAGCATTATAAATTAATGTCAACATCTATTACAGTTGCACTGGTATGTTGTTGTTGTTGTATCTATTACAGTTGCACATTAACTCCAACACTGCATTTCAACAACACTGACATAGAGAAGTATCAACTTCTTAGAAAACGTCTTCTATTAAATACTCAGCACTAATTTGTCCAAGATAAGCACACATCAGAGCAATGAGAGGACGTTAGAGAAAACGCCTCAATCATATGCATTGCAACTTAATACTAGGATATCATATCCTAGAATGGATCTGTCTTACAAATACTGAAGCTCTCTTATTACAGCATTTGCATCACATAATTTTGTACTTACTCATGATAAATTTTATGCCAAGCTACAAATTTGGAGCCTAACGATCTAAAAACTGATTTATGAACACCTATTGGGACATTAAAAGGATAATTAAAATCCTATAAATATGCAGTCAAAATATTAGAAGCATACACTCTTAAAAAGAAAAGTGAGAAAAATCACAGCAGGACCACCCTGATGTAGAAGGTGAGTTTGAGACGGTAAAGGTTAAAGAACTTTTTAGAACTTTCAAGTATATAACTTGATTCTCCTTTAGGCCTTCCTAAGTAATATTTTTAAAATGGACAAATATTTGAACCCATGTTTATCAAGTTAAAAAAGTGTGCTCTCAATCAAGAGGCAGAGCACAACTGAAACAGTTGACAAGGGAAGGATAGTATCCTCGCCAGCCAAGAAGTTGGGTTTGAGTCACCAAGGGACGGGGCAATGGGTATTAGAGATGGGATTTACCCTTTAAAAAAACAAAGAAAGATCACAATGATAGAGCAGTACTAAGAACTTGATCCTGGCTGAACTTGGACTAGCCCAACTATCTTAAAGTCAATAACTTTTATTTATACATTGCAATATGAAATAGCAGAAATCTAACATATGAAATAAAAGCTTAAAATCAATATACACATAAACAAGAGCAGATATCATGTAATAGTAGACAAGATGTATACCTCATCAACCCTATCCCACCATCGGAACTCAGTCTGAATCTTGTTTCTCACAACATTATACAGCAATGTAGGATAAAAAAGAGCACGAGCCCCTGCTCCAACCAAAGTCCTTTTCGTATCCGAAACCACCAATGAACCTTGACAAGTATCATCACAAAACTGCTCCTCCCTCTTTACTACTTCCCCCTCCTCCAATTCTTCAATGTACATTCTTTTTTTTTTTTTGGCAACTAAACAAAACCCTCAAAAATAGCTTGGATCCAAAAAGTTTCAATCTTTATTCCTATACAGTATAAGAGAAACAACAAGAAGCCCTGAAAAAATGAATTAAGCAATTAAAAAGAATAAGAAATTAGAAACCCCAAAAGAATCAATTCAGGTACCAGTTTACTCACCAAAACAGAAATCAAATGCAGCAAACAGCTAAACTGGATAAAAATTCCTGCAGCTAGATAAAGCCCCAAAAGAATTGGACTCAAGCATGTGTCTTTCCAGGGCCATATTCAATTTAATAACAAGAACAAGAAATTCAATCCCCAAAGAGAAGAGAAATTGATGCAAGGGATAAAACAAGAATCAAGATTTTAGATTGAATTAACAATTCCAAAAAGAGAGAAATTTGATAGGGTCAAGAAAGGTTCTTGGTTGTTGGGTTAAATATAAGGTAATGTAATTCTTCAAAGGCATATAGAAATGGAGGAAGTGGGTGAGTTTCTCTCTCTAAATATTTTCTCCGTTTCTCTCTCTTCTATCTATATCTTTCCTTTTCTCTCAACAAACTATAACGCACTCTTGTCTATGAGTGCGTGTAAAGATAGCCAACTACAATTTTAGAAAAAACATTAAAATTATTTACAAAATCAGACTACTTATAAAATAATTCTTAATCTGTTTTTACTTATCTTCTTTTAATCATCACTTTTAACATATAAAATTTAAAAAAATACTATTTTTTTCTATTCTATCTTCAAAATTAATTACTTATTCCCTATTTATTTCTCAAAACCTAAATAGGGAATAAGTAATTAATTTTTTTATGTAAGAAGAAAGAAAGGAAGTTAGCATATGGTTTGTAACGGCAGAGTTGATTTTATGGTCACCCGTCTTTGGAGGGAAACGTCATGTATATGAAAGGAAACGTATGCACTTATTAATACTACTAGTTTAGCGTAGGTGTTTTGCACGTATAAGTCACGTCAATTTAAAAATTATATATAAATAATAGTTATCATTAAATATAGATAATATTCATGTAAATAAAATTAATTAAATATTATTAATTTAATGCAATAGTTTAATCTATTGTGATGAAATACAATATTTATATAGATAAAAAATTAAATAAATATTATTAATTTGATGCAATAGTTTAGTCTATTGTGATAAAGCAAAGATGAAAAAAATCAATCCAATTGCTTATTGTGTAGATATGCTAATAGTTTTTTAATACATAAAGTAATAATTTAGAGTTGAATAGTTAGAACTTAAACAATTAATTGACTAAAATTTAATGTAAAAAAAGATTCCAAAATATAAAAGGAGTAGTTTAATATTTCCAACATAATTTTATTTTTAAATTTGTTATATTACATACTTTTATTAACAAAGTATTTGATAGTCAAAATTTTTATTAATTATTTCATAAAATACTCTTAAATCAAAAGTGAATTCTAAATATAAAGTAATTCTAATCCAAAAGTGAATCTGGAAACTAAATTATAAAAAATTAAATAATAAATTAAGAAAAATAGTGAAAAAATAATTTTGTCTAAAGCAAAAAAGTATTACCTTACATGAGATATTATTTTACCTGAATAGATGAAACTTGTAAATAGAGTGAGATGTTAGTTACAAAATAAGAGAAATTTTTAAATCGCAAAAATTTATTAGACTCAACTAAATAAACTATTGGCATAATATAATTTGAATGAAGCAAGTTAAGGTAGCATAACAATTAATATTATTTTCAAGCAAGTTAAGTTAGCATAACAATTAAGCTAAGGACATAATATAATATGAATGAAGCAAGTTAAGGTAGCATAACAATTAATATTATTTTCAAGCAAGTTAAACTAGCATAACAATTAATATTATATTTTTCAAATTCAAAAAGTGAAAAAGAAAGGGAAAAGAATATGAAACATGTGAGTGTGTAATACTAACAATTAATATTATTTTCTTCAAATTCAAAAAAGTGAAAAAGAAAGGGGAAATAATATGAAACAAAGAACGTCAGTGTGTAATATAAGTAAACTTGAGAATCAAATTGATGTTCGGGAAAAAATTTAAATTAAGAACCCACTTAGCACAAATCGATGAAGGAGATGAATGAATCAGGTAAAGCAAAAAAAAATTGATTGCAATTTGTAAAATAAAAAAATACAAGCCAAATTGTTGATTGTTAATGATTGATGAATTAAAAGTTGAAATTGAGGTGTCTTATAGAAGTAGAGAAGTCATAAGTTAAAAAGATTTAGAAATAATATTTTATCATATTTAGGACGAAACTGTTCATTATATAGTAGAGTCGTAAAGGAAAAAAGACCAAAAAAAAATTGAAAACTAATTAATTATGGAAATATTAAGAGAATAATTAAGGAATATTAAATTACCTTTAATCTAATAAATATTTTGACATGAATTTCTCATACTTTTTTTAGCTCTCTTTTTTAACGTGTTCTTTTTTCTGTTTTTACTTTTTTTTTTGCACTTATTTTTATGGGAGATGGTTTTTCAAACCTTTTTTTGCCTATTATATGGGAAGTTTTTTATTTTCTTTTTTTAGATCAAGTCTATTCTAGTTAGAAAAAGATTCTTCAGGTATGAATTTAATTATAATAAGAATTTTTTCTATTTTATTTTTATTATATTTAATATTAAATATTATTAAAATAATAATACAATAATTAGAAAAAATAGTGAAAAGACAATTTTATCTAAAATAAAGTTTTTTAATGAAGGGCAAAAAGTTCAAACAATATTATTAAGGACATTCACACTTTTAATATAGTATAGATATAGATAGACTAGTTATAAGAGTTTGTACTAACATATATTATTTTTTTATCTCAGTTTATGTGATGATGATATATTTATTAATATGTTTTTAAAAAATTTTAAGTTGTTAATTATTGCGATATATACTATATTTTATGTTATTTTTAAATAATATATATTACTTATTTCGTTTCAATTTATGGAGAGTCAATCAAAATTTCTCTCCAAATTTTATTTATTTTTTAAATTATTAATTTATTGTAATTTATAATATATTTTATATAAGTTTTAAATAATTTATGTTACTCTCTCTATCCCAATGATAAAATTTCAAGAACCACTTAATTTTTTTATGTATTTTTTAAATTTTTGATTGATAATTATTGTGACCTGTAGTACTTTTTACATCATTTCTTATACTATATATAAACATTTTTTTATTTATATTATATTTTTTTAAAAGTACTTCATTTTTGACAAAAATATAACCACTAAAAGATATTAAAATAGTTATTTAATTTTATTTGTTCAGTTTAAAAAGCAAAACTTAATTTATCATTTTGTGTTTGTTTCATCCTTCTAATATGTGCATCACTTAAAATAATTGATTAGAATAATATAGTAAAATCATAGTTGAAGCAATTGGGAAAATGATTTGCCAGGGGTGGTATTGTGAAATCATAGTTGAAGTAACTGAAGAAATAATTAATAAAAATGATAAAGTAAAATAAAACAGTTGATGCAAACATGTCAATCAGCAGCAGCTGAAGCAAAAATATCGATTATGAGTTGCCTGTTTATTGTTGCTTATATACAAGTAATAGATAAATATAAAGTTATCGAATGTGAGCTGCCTCTATCCCATTTTAGTCGCAATACCCCATACGTTAAAAAGTTAAAATAAGGAAAGCGGGTGCAAGTCTAGGTTCTGGTGCAGTGATGTACAAGCACCATTTAGGGCTCGTAGTTAGATTTACAAGTTGTAGATAGACCTCGTTTTTGGGACATAGACTTAGTGAAAATTTAGAAGTATAGGGTTAGTACACTTACCGTACTACCCAAGCGGAGTATTTCACATGTTAGATGGGCCCCTGATTCGCATAGACATTTTGCTAGGGAAGATTGTTCTTCCTCAGCTAGCCTTACGGACAATAAATGTGTCTATGAGTCATGGATTGAAGTCGTAATTGAGATTCAGAGAATGGTGAAACAAGGTTCAACGGCATGAGACTACTTACGGGTCATGGTCAAATTGAAGGGTCGTGAAGAGGGTTCGTGATTTGGACCCTGAGGGTGTGAAAATTGGCTAAGTGTTAGGAGGTATCAACAAGAGGTGTCTAAGACCTGTAAAAGAAACTACAGGACATAGATTGGATTCGTAGATTGAGGGTCCAAGCTTCAGGTTTATGAACTTTGGGGATGTAATCAGGACAAAACCTCTATCTACGAGCCATAGATAGGTCTACACCTGTAGATTAGGATTTTCCTCGACAGTTTTTAATAAAGAGTATTTTTTTTACCTTTCTTTGCATCCTAAGTCCTAAACTATATCGTTTTGACTTCTAATACTACCCATGTCAATCTAATACTACCCCATTCACCCTCATTGCAAATCATTCTCCTAAAATTTCTAAGTCCCAAACTCTCAAGTTTCTCTCAAGAGTTCCTTTGAAGACAAACTAGGATTTTAAGCTTTCTTCTCAAATTTTAGATTTTCTCTATAGAAATCCATTCAAGGTATGTGAATTTCATCGTGGGTACCTTCCACCCATGGAGCCTAGGTATTTTTCAACTAGATCTCCTAATTTTTTTATATATAAATTTATGTATGTTTATGATTTTAAATACATGTACCATATTTTATCTACTACCATGCGATGTATTTTTTCTATGAATTGATATTTCATTATAAGAATTTGATGGTTTATGAGATGTTCTTATGTCAAGCTACTTAGAGTTTTGAAATTTCATGAAGGGTGGTTTTATGTACCATTCCAATTAATAGATTTCGGAATGTTTATGCATAATCCATACATTGCATGTTTTAAATTTCAAATACATCGAACCCACCTAGTTTTACTCTATGCCCAAAGAAATGTTAGGACCCGTATATTTGCGTTTTGATACCATGGCAAAAATTTGAGGTCACTAGTGCCATTTTTAGGATGTTTGACACTTAAGTGCACTTTTGAGG